>JAOEHX010070124.1:21592-41203 GCA_025448015.1 Bolborhynchus lineola | reverse complement strand
GGTCCGAGTAGCTGCCAAATCCTTTTAAGCTGATGTACATGCAGTGAAGTAACTGAGCTTTGTGCCTAGATCCCACAATAGCCACAGGTTACAACCCTCAGGGACAGTGTAAATTCAGTGGGCCAATAAGCACCTATGCAGTCTCTTTTTTAAAGACAACTATATACATTGTATAGCACATGGTTTAAGTCTGCAATTAGTCTTTGTGGGTTTCTTTTCTTTGGTTTTGGGGCTTTTTTTCATATTTTTTGCAATTTAGTTTCCACTTCTCTTTATAAAGAAGCTAAGCTTGACACACTAAACCCCCTCTATAAAGCTTGAACACCACATGTGGCCACCCCTTGTTTCTGCAGAACCAGAATTATGTTAATAATCTGCCTATTTTAATCATGCCATATGTGTCACATTTGCATCTAATAGGCTCCTGGCCCTTGCTGTGTGCCTTAACCATCCCTGGCACATGGGAAGCATAGATAAGAAGCCACTGGGTATTGCCAGCCAGTGCTCAGCTGTGGTTGCATGGCAAGGGATGCTCAGAGGGATAGGAGTGTGTGCAGCTGCCTGCAGACATCCATACTCTGAATGTAGGACCAGGCTTCAGCAAGTCATGGAGACAGATGGAGAGGAGTATTAAAAGAGGCAAAGAAGGTCAGTAAGAGAACTCTATACAATTTCTTCCTAACAGAGATGAATACTGGGGGCCTGAGGAAGAAATATCGAAAACTGCTTCTTTAGTCTACATCTGCTACTGAAACAAAACCAAACTATTTTTTGTGGAGAGTGTTACAGTCCAGCGACCTAACCCTGAGTGCAGACCTGTGGCAAAGAGTAAGGCTAAATATTTCCTTCAGATCTTAGCAGCCTATGTGTTTTGGAGGACAATGTTTTCTCATGCCCTTTGATCACCCAACTAGAGAACAGAGGTGTCTGCTTTACTGCTGATGTCTCGCTCTGGCAGGTCTCCTGGGATTTCATTTCTTAAAGGCAGTGAGCTGGCTGGTGATCCTTGACTCAATAGTATCATGCAGGTGAGAAAACAGAGGAAGATGGTCTCAGTTTTTGGAGCAGATGCACTTTGAGCAGAGGGGTCAGCCTCTGAGAGCCTGCAATTCTTATAGTGGTAAATTTTGCAGATAATAACAGATGACTGTAATAAAACCTGGCAGTTTCTTTAATGCTACATTTATATATGTCATTATGAAGGACTATAACACATGGAGAAAGATCTTCAGCCATATTTCCCTATGGGTAAAACAACATCATAATGATCATGCCTTACTGATCTAGGGCTTTTGGTAATACAGAAGAGCTTACTCTTTGAAGATTTCAAGCTAGACTGGCTTCTGGGATAGTTGACCTCTAGGTAACAGCTGGCACCAAAACCTGCCACATTTTTTTCCAAGCTGTCTTAGACACTGAGCCTAATGTCTAAGACTTGTAAATACCTTTGGAAACTTTTCCAAACACTGAGAGCAACTGTATTGGAAAAGCTCACATCTGTGCTCCTGGAATCTCGCAGCTTTCAAAGCCAAGTTGTCACTGTCAGACTGCTTGTTGGGAATGGCTCCTGAGCAGGCTAACATCAGACCTGTGACCAGGATTTGTGTGGAAGAATGCTGCTTTTCCAAGAAGACCATTCTAGGTGCTTAGCAGTGCATTAAAAATAACGTATTTCACAACCATAATATGGTGTTAGAGCAAAATTTCAGATGCTATTTAGTTTATTAGTAAAGTCTTAACCAGAGAGGATACAAATTGTTCCTCATGCATATACTGTGAACCAGGCAGATACTGGCAGAGAAAGACAGTTTCAAATACCTGAAAACAACATTGATATTCTCTGCCAATCCTCAGATACTCTCAGGAGAAGCCATACATGACAGCAGCTCATCAGGTTGGTGAGAAACTATCTTCATAGCTGTAGAGCTGTAAGTATAACCTCCACAGAGAATTTCCAGACCAGAAGAGAGTGCAGGTATAGACATCTTCTAATATATATTCTTTATCCGTACATTTATTTTTTTTGGCTAACAATGTATACATAATGCATACACTTTATTGTGTCCTGTTATCTGGTAAGATAATTCCTCTAATTTCTCATGGTTACCTGTGCTACTGAGCCAATACAGTACTGTGCATTGCTGTTCTTGGATTTCAAACCTGACACGACTTTTATTTTTATTAACATTTGTATAAATTTGACTGAGCTAATAAAATTATAAGCGAATGTGTCATCTCCAAAATGGAAAAAGGTATATGCTGGTCAAAATGGGTTGAGTATGAAATTCCCAGTAATTTGATATTTCAAGGGAGGGGAATAAAATAAAACCAAAAAAGAAGAACCATTTCTAAAGAACACGAAGCATAAAACACAAGAGCAGCTGAGAAGCATGTCCATTAGGAAATTGAAAGTCCAAATGTCCCTTGGCAGGAATGCAAAGAAGGCTTGAGTATTCATGGTGTATGTGATTGCTCTCGTAAGTGTGCAATATGTACCTCACTTAGTCATGCAAGGCATAACACAAAAGTAAACAAAGAAACAATTACTCCCTCCCCCCAACAAATTAATGTTGGAAAAAGAAAGAAAGGGTAGCTGAAGACTTCATGTGCTTATCAACAGCTCTGCATAACTGTCTTGTTGAACATCAGCAACATGTCTCTCTGGAGCAATGAGAAGGTCAACGCTGCCATCTGGTTTTGCTCAAGGCAGGAGGTTTGATCTAAGGCCTAACCCTGATTATTGCTGAAGTCTGCAAGAGTTTTTCCTTTTATTTCAGTAGAGGCTATTCCCACATCCTTCTCATTAGACTTTGAGCACCTGGCTGAAATGTGCAAGATAGGAATATAGCCAGCTTAGGCTTCTTCTATAGAAAAAGAGATTGATGCTACCCAACTGAAATCTAAATGACCTCTGAAATGTCCTATATTTCTCCATTGATTTCCTCTCTCTCTCCATTCATTTTAATGAGTAAAAGGCAGTTATATCCCTAAATTAGCTAGTTCAGTTATGTGCCAAAAATTATATGTCCCTTGTGCTTGACCTTGCTTGAATCAACATGCTTTATTAACTGATAGCTTTTTTTTTTTTTCCCCTGAGAAACCAGATATTGTCCCTTTTTGAGCAAACATCAATAGTTTCAAACTCACTGTTTTTGTAGAGACAAAATTTAACAATCCCAAGTCATTAAAAATGTTTCATATTTGCACCTAAAAATATCCTGGATATTGCAGAGATAATCCAAGAAGGGTGCTGGTTAAGTAAATATGCTTTCATCAGTTCCCAAGAGGCACAACAATCTGATTCAGTCTCTCCTATGCTGATTTTGTTTCTCTGATGACAGCATGAGAATGGAAAAAAGAAAGGCAGGATGTGCACCTAAAATTTATTGGGAAAAAAATTACCATGTTCATGGAGTAAATCAGCAAATTTTAATGTTGAAACAACCAAAGCAATTAAGAAATGCCAACCAGTTTATGGTAAAGGTGGTGTTCTTTCTTGTTCTCAGTTGCTACAGGTTCTCACACTGCCTGCTCCAGCCAGATTAAAATGACTTTAGTGACTTGGATGAATGACATCGGGAGTTAGCAGAGCTCACACAGCCTCTAGTGAGATTGTTGCTCTGCATTTTAGTTCTGCAAACAAAATTAGGTATGAGCTCCCTGTGTGTCCTCAAAAGGGTTGCTTCTTGTAGACAGGGCTTCCCACAGAATATAAAAGCAAGACAAAGCTTTTCAAGAATTGTTTCATAAGTGATAAATTACAAGAATTTCTTTAGACTCTGAACCACTGAATAATTTACCCAGAGGATAATGATGTATGGCTCAGTAAAAAATGTTTGGTATAATTACAATTTTATTCACAAGCCACTTAGCTCATGCTCACTGAAGGCATTCTGATGTGTTTTTGCCCTCCCAGTTACTTTAATTTTCCCTGCTATATGAATTCTGAGCTTTGCTACCTACCATTATAACAGCAAAGTTCATGTGAAAACTCCGGTTTCACTTAACTGGAGTCCTCTGTAGAATACTAATGATTGAGGATAAAATGCTTTTCTCACATCTTGATTTTGTTTTTATTCTTTTCTTAGACAAGTAGAGCTCTTGATATCCTCACTGAGCAAAGTTAAAAGTTTCCAACTTAGACACCATTTTCAGTGAAGCTGCAACAAAATTCTAGCAAGTATTTACTTAAGGGTTAGAAACCATAATTCTGTGAGGGCATTGAAATTCATGTTAGAGCTAGATGCTTGGTCGACAGAGTTCATCCTACTTCCTACAATACAGTTACTATATAAGAACATTGGTATGGCACCTAGAAGTCCCACAGAAGGCCCTCCAGAAGATGAGAACAGAAAGATGGTCCCTGCTTTGAGCCTCTCAAAAATCTAAATTCTAAGCAAGAAGCTGTTCACAGAAGACCAGTAAGTAACAAGACATCACTACTGACAGCTAAGTATAGCTGGGGCCTCTTTGGTGTTGCTATCTGCAAGAACATAAGGCAGCTTCAGAAAATAGTAGTAGTAGTAGCGTGAGGAGCCTGAGTTGCCTTGGCTAAGGCTGAGAACCTGAAGTTGTGGGCATGTTTTAGTGACTGTTTTTGTGCTGTGCTTTACACACACAGAAAATGCCCATGAGAAGTATCAGTGGTGATGTTCTGCTCAGATTGTGGGTACAGAGGAGTATAATCACAAAGTCCCACAGGGGATCCAGGCTTTCTGTCCTGTAATCTATATTCTAATTGTGCTAACAAGTGTAAAATCTTACAAAAGAGATTCTATGGAAGCTGAGCATGCTGAGCTGAGGGTTTGTGAAGAAATGTCTTCATAATACCCCAAGGGCTAGGGCAGAGGTCCCCAGAAAGGAAAAAAATTTTTCTTGCCCAATCTGAATATAGAGGATTTCAAACTCAAAGTATTTAGGCTGCTATGAATTTCATATTAGGTATAAAAGAACACCAAAAAACCCCTCACCATTATTAAGTTAATGTGCAAATATCACTGAGCTCTAGGCTCCTGAACTAAACTTATTTCTGCTCAGAAACTTTGTTCGGATTATTTCATATACTTGACTGAATGGGGAGTCCAATTGTCAAGATAAATTAAATCTTGTATCTCTTTACTTTCCGTTGTTCCACTATATGGCTTTCATTTCTGTGATCAGAGCACTCTTTGGAGATGTGGGTTGAAGTCCCTAAGCAGAACAAAGTCACCTTTTGTGCATGTGCTCTAGCCAGAAGACTGTTCTGCAAAGTATAAGAACTGCCACTTCTATCCATACTTTTAGTTACCTTATTTTTATCAATATCTAATCAGAGCTTGTATGCTTATGTGTGTCTCAAGTCTCTCTCCTTAAGTCTGCTCTCTGCTTGAGTCTGAATTACACCAGAGTGCTAGAGCTGAGTGTTTCCAAATGTATGTACGTGTGAATGAACACATACAAGGAATATTCACACCCACCAGAGATGTACCAGGGAGTTTTATGTGCACCAGAGACAAGACTATGTCAGGGATTAGGCTGTCTGTAAGACAAGTGTACACATCAACTCTTAAATCTCAAATTAAGCATCTGGATTTCTCAGACCTTAGCCACAAGCTGTATCTAAAACTGGCTGCTATCAGTGGAGGTACTGATGTTGGGTGGCACTAAGTCTTATATGAGTTGCAGCAGGCATCTCTCAAAAACCTGTATCTGAATAAATTCAATATATTGAATATTTTCTAGTCAATGAATAGATTCCTGCTGTGTGTAGATGATCTTAATTTCCTGTTTGAGGGCAGCTATTTAGTTTAGTGTGAAAGCTGCAATATTGTTTCCTTTGGCTGGTTTCTAACCCGAGAACTGACACTGGACTTGAATGTAACTCTGAAGCAGTGATGTCTTTTTGTCACTGAGGCTGTTGGTTTGCTTCTCATATCCTTCTGCAGTTTCAAAATGTTGAGATGCTCACATAGACCTACACTAGAACAAATAAATGCCTGTGTAATGCAGAACAAAACCAGTAATAAAGTATATTTGGATTGTGTGTTGCTTGTTTTTTAAGGGATAGCTGCGGGGACTGCAGCACAGGTAGTCACTGTAACACACATAGTCAGCCTATGCATTTTTTTGTTTCAAATATGGGTGCAGTATATCAGGATATGAATATGTTTGTGTTGATTCCATCTGAAATCATCTTGTACAATTGTGATTCATTTCTGTTATTCACAATAATGTCTTGCAAAGAAATTGTCTTGTGAATAAAAACCAGAGGGCAATAAATATTTCCAAACATGATCAACACTTGCTGAGAGAAAGAGGGGCAGCATTATAGGGAGAAATAAAAAGAGATTTAGAAAGGAGGAGGAGAAATCTGGTCTCTTTTCCACAGGCACACACAACTAGCATGAAAAGAATCTCATGTACAACATTTTACACACTGTAAAATACTTTATTTATATAAACTTTATCATGTATTTCATCTTTCAAATTATATTTCAGGATTAGTCTTGAAATCTCCCTAAGGTATTGTCTTACTTGCAAAATGTTATTTCAATTAGTTGAGTATCATTCTTTACAGGATTCAGGTCAAACAAGGGGCAAAACTAAATCCAAACCAAACAATATGTGTCTGCAATAAATTTCTGTTCCTGAATTATTCATACATAATGGCATAGGTGACTCTTCAAGCATTTTGAATTAACTACAATTGATTTCTCACTTTTTTATGCCTAGTTGTACAAGCTTTTTTGTACTTTTACTTCTCCTTAACAAATAAAGTATTGATTCAACTCCACTGAACATGTTTTATTTAAACTTTACCCTTTGTCAGCAACTTAGTCCTCTACCCAGAATTCTCCTCTTTGACTTTCCATTGTCTCTTGATCTGGAAGGTGAAATATACTGGATAGGCTTCTTGCCTAAAACAGATTCCAAATTTGCTGGGCACAGTTACAATACAAAGCGCACACAACACGCTTTGAAGCACTTACTGTGCCTTTTCTTGAATAGACTCTCGAGTTGTTCCATGGGAAATCCAACAGTTTCAAAGTCAAATAAGCACACACACAAATTAAAGCCATTTTGTTTTTCCCAAGTACTTTTTATTTTGGCTAGTTTCTTCTTTCAATCTGAACCTAACGTTACATGCTGAACTCAGATGCTCTCTCCCTCTCCCTCCTCAACCAGACAGGAGAGAAAATAAGATGGGAAAGTTCATGGGTTGATAAAGAGAGACCACTTACCAGTTACTATCATTGGCAAAATAGACTGTAGTTGGAGAAATTAATGCAATTTTCTATCAATTAAAATTGAGTTCGATGGTGAGAAACAAAGGCAATAAATAAAAAAAACACCTTCCCCCTCAGTTCCTTCCCATCCCCACCTTCCCTATCTCCGCTCCCGACCCCTCTCCCCGAGGCGCAGGGGTGCGGATGGGGTCGCGCTCAGCCCAGCACAGCCCCTCTCGCCCGCTGCTCCCTCCCCATCCGTCCACCCCGCTCCAGCGCGGACCCTTCCCCGCCGCACCCTTCAGGGACCCCCCCGCTCCCGCCGGGGCTCTGCGGGGCCGCAGCTCCTGCGGGAAATCCCCCGCTGCTGCTGCGTGGGGCCCTCCCCGGGCTGCAGGGGGGGCTCTGCTCCCGCGGGGTCCATGCAGGGCTGGGGGGGTCCCTGCTCCGGGCCTGCAGCACCTCCTGCCCTCCTCCTCCTCCCTCCCTCGGGGTCCCGCCGCTGCTGCTCCCTCCTCGGCTTCCTCCTCTACCTGCGCTGCCTTTGGCCCTGCCTGGAACCTATTTTCCCCCGGCGCCCCCCGCTTGGCTGAGGGGCTCGGCTGGGTCCTGCACTGCGATCGCAGGAGTGGCTGCGCGAGCAGCGGAGTGGAAAAAACCGGTTTCAAAATCTGTTTCAGCGTCACCGCCGGGCTTTCCTTGCGAACACTCTTTGAACCCAAGCTTCGCAGTCTATGCCTTGTGTTCATCAGTGTAGTGTACAAACTGCTGCTCTGTACAAACTGGGATTTTATCAGCCTCTCTTTTCCACTGGGATAGGAAGAATATTATGCCTCTTCCTATAATACTATGGAAAATGAGGCACATTATTAGTAGCTCATTTTATTTCAGTAAGGGCTTTACAGAGGTACAGCTTAAGCCGAGGGCACTGCCAAGATATCTTTGGTTTAGTAGTATGTAGTATCCCAGTCTAAAGTCTATCAATGTTAATAGCAAGTCAAGGTAGTCTGGATTCCTTTGGTTCATTTTCCACATGAATTTTCATTCTGCATGCTCTGTGATATGGTCTGATTACTTTCCCTAGCACAAGTTTATATCTATGCACTAGCACGAAATTCCAGCAAACAAATCCTGATTATTCTGTTAGATATGGGAAATGTAGAAAAATGATTATGAAAAACATATTGGTATTTTGATAAAATTTAAAATTATTATCTTCCAAGTAGCAAAAATTAATCACATTGCTTACTATTTCTCTGTGATGCTAGAACCGGTGGAACAGTCTAATTTACACTGCAGTGCAATTCTTTAAATTTATTAAAGTTGTTCTTATATTTACAGTAGAGTAAAATCAGCTTCACTCCCAACTGTATTCTTTGCAGATGCTACAGGGTGCAGCAGTTCATAAACTGTAACTGCAGGTTACAACCCTAGTTTTGAACATGCTACCAGTGCACCATCATATAAACTAAAGATTATTAGGAAAAAAATTAGGATTCCATTTGCTCAGATAAAGATATTCATTATATAATGTATCCGCAATATTAGTTTTATTCCATACATAATCTTTTAACTCTTCGCATCATTAGACATGGTCATAAATGCCTTTTTTCTGAAAAGGTTACCTCATAGTAGACCTAATAGGAAGTCAGGAAACAAAAAAATACTATATTGGCAGGAACACAAAGTACCTGTCTTTCACATGCAATCTCTTTTCCTTATAGCACCTACAGCTGTAGAACATTACCTTTAAGCAACTCTCAGTAATAATTGAAATTGTATGTCATCCTTTAGTGACAGTTTAAGAACAGTCAGTCTTTACCAAGTGACAGGAGATGCCTTTTTCCTGGTTATCTGCGCCAAAATGAGCTTGAAAGAACTAGTTTTGTCTGATTCACAAAATTACCTTCATAGTCAGTAAAGTTATATAAAAAGATATGAGAAGTATGAAGAGGAAGTTTATTTTAAATGATAGAATACAGAATAGATTTATATATATAACTTCAGTGTATATGCATAGAAATGTAATAAAATCATAGAGGTATCCATTAAACAGTATAAAGAAGAAAAAGGACCCGTATTTTATCATTTCTTTTAAGTAGGTAATGAAGACCTGGTAGGAGAATTCATTCAATATTGTGTTGGCCTCAGTTGATTATGATTTAGACTCCAAAATATGATTCAAGGTGATTGTATTTTATGCTCTCAGTTCCAGACTTCTGAATGGTCTGAAAATGCAAATAAAGCAAGCAAGGAATTGAGCAATTCTCTTGTTGTCTTCCTAAATAAATGTAAAGCCTATATAGACCTTTAACTAGTTTAATGATAATGAATGCCACAAATTTGCATGAGTTTTTCCATTATAGTTGCTTTAATCAAGCTCTAAGAACTCTTCAAACTGGACTCTTTACCAAAGCCTCTCTTCTGTAATAACCTGCTATAGTCTTACTTCCATTCCCAGGCACTTTAAGGACAAGAAAATCATGGAGAGTCATCAGCATTGCATTGCGAAGTGGAAGTCATGCTTGACCAACTGATAAACTTCTGTGGTGAAGTGACTGACATGGTAGATGGGAGGAGAGCAGTGGATATTGTCTACCTGAACTTCAGGAGTGCCTTTGACACTGTTTCCCATAGGATTACCATAGAGAAGCTGCTGATGTATGGGCTGGATGAGCAGACAGAGAAGTTGATTTAAAACTCTCTCAATGGATGGTCCCAGAGGATGGTAAGCAGTGGTGCAAAATCTAGTTGGAGGCTAGTGACTATCAGTGTATGCCAGGGTTCAATACTGGATGCAGACCTGCTCAACATCTTCATTACTGATAAAGATGATGGAACAGAGAGCATTTTCAGCAAGTTTTCATGTAATACCAAACTGGGCGGAAGGTCTGATACACCAGAGGGATGTGCTGCCATTCAGAGAGATCTCAACCAGCTGAAGAAATGATTCAACAGGAATAATGTTTGAGTGCTAAAATTTGCTCTACTGAGTTAATACCAGCTTTATTGTTTCCTGTGAAAACACATTTTTGCTACCAGCTGTAGGACAAGAATCCAGCATGTCCCACCACAACTGCCAGAGGAAATTCTGGAAAATGAAGAAGTTTGTGAGACAAAGCATATTCACTCTTTTTTTTTCACTTATTAGGTAGAAATATATGTGACTTTTTAAGTGATCATATCTGGTATCTTCCTGAAGAAAGTAACTATAAAGTAAGTAACCACCTCACAAAGAGTTCTTTTCCATAATCTCACAAATTCCATTTTAAAACTACATGAGCTTGTGGTCCGTATACCCCTTGAGAAAAACTATGTAACATATCACTTAGAATACTAGAATCTTTCTTCTATTTGCTATCTTAAATGTGTACCATTTCTTCTCACGTCAACATTGGTAGTTCACTTACACAGTTCTTTCCCTCCTTAATGCTTAGCCCTCTGGAGAATGATCCTACCCCTACCTAATCTTCATTTAGCTAAGCTAAAAGATCTTTCCAAGGCTCCCTTTCTGTAACAGCCTTGGGTGTCCCTAGTAACCTTTCTCTGAACTTGTTCCTGTCAGAATGTATCACTCTTGAATGTAGCTGACAGAAGAGTAGAGACAATTCCTCCAGGCTCTTGCTGATGGTTTCTGCAATCTTCTTAATAATCTGAACCTGGAGTACCCAACCTGACTCTTTAAAAGGCTGTATTTACATTTTTTTTTTTTTTTGCCATGTAATGTCTATTTCCCAGGGACATTTCACAATTTGAGAGTAAGAAAGTAGTGAGAAGTCTGCCTGCTTTGTAGCAGGCTACATCTGTGCAGATTGCCTTGGGGAGTGAGTATGCTCCTGAAAGCAGTCTTCCTTCTGCTCTTCTTCCAAGGTGGTCCACACCATGTGTGCAGTTTGTGTCACTTGAGTGAAAGCACCAGTTCTTCATTGCTGGACTACAGGGGAAGTAGTGGACCTGAGCTCACATCACTATGAAGACAAAGTTACAAGGTGCTACCACTGAGTTGATCAGGGCAGGTACTCTGAAACAGTACAAGTTTGACCATCTTCTTGCAAAGGCAGCTCCCGAATGGGACTTGTGTGCATAGTGACCTCCCTATAATTTTTTTTCTCATATTGACAAAAAGGGAATTTCTGTAATTTTAGTTTGCTTGTTTGTCAAATCACTTGGTGATTTTTTAGGAGGAAAATGATGCTGGAGAAGAAAACCTCACGTGTCATATTAATGACATATTTGAAGTAGACATTGCTGAGACTGATCTAGCACAGAATGATTTGGTTCAGGATGATAGTACTGATACTCAAAATGTGTTTCTCAGTTGCTCAGTGCTGAAGATTTGATTCTTTTCTTTGTGTGTTCAGTCATGGACAAGAAAGGACAGAAGTTGTGCAGGCAGTTAAGATATCCAGCACAGAGACTAATGAGGTAGTTAAGTAGCACAGTGTAATACTGAGAGGTAGAAGTGCAAATATGGGACTTTCACCTTTCTCATTTCCACAGTATTCTCTGATATTATTGAAGTACAAAGGAAGTGTTGCTAAAAGCTATCAACGGTGTATTGAGAAAAAACAATAGAAAACAGCAAGTAGTGGGCAGTTGTGCAAAGTTGCTAATCATGCTGAACCAGCTTAAAATAAACTCTGCAGAACAAAGCTGCACAGATTCCAGCAATGCAACTAGCCTCCTATGTATATTTTTTCTTTGGTGATGGTAGTAAGGTAGAGAAAGAGGCTTTTCCCCACATCCACCTGATGAAACTTGTCCTATGTTGGTCAATGAAGTGTCTTCCTTTCCCAGGTCCTCACCAACAAATATGAACCCATGAGGTGTTGAATTAAAGTCTTGATTTTGGAGCCAGAGGAAGACAACTGAATTTTCCATGATCCCTTAATTTGGCTCAGGATCACTCTTTCGAAATAATAACATCCCCTAGTAAAGATTTAATTCTGTTAGTTTCCCTTTGCAATTGTTTCTTGTTCTGTGCTTCAGTTCCCAGGATGTACAAAGAAAGGCTGACATTTGCCACACTTGGTTGGTTATTCATTTTTACCATAATTTTTTCTCCTATGGAGAATACCAATTTATCAGAACCTACACTTCTGAAGGCAAAAACATGCTTTGACTGATACCTTCAGTCAGCTTGTGAAAAATGAATGATTGAAACTGCAATACATTCTGGGGGCTTTTTAACCCCTATTTTTGAAAACTTTTAATTTTGAATTTCTGATTAATTCATATTGTCATGCAAACCAGATTGATAGTAAATCCTTTCCGATTTTCAAACTGAAATGTTTTGATTCACACATCCATATTTCTTCCTTCCCAGTGTTTCAATTTTTTAAGCATTTTGTACATACTGAACATTTTGACTTTTTTGCCAAGTCATGATTAAAGGATCATTGCACTTCTTGTATTGAAAAGTTTTTGGTGTGTTAAAACTTGTTCTTAAAAATGCAGCTCCAGCAGTTACCTTGTCTTTAAAGCTGATGTGGTGGGTTGACGTTAGCAGGTATCAGGTGGCCACTAAGCTTCTCTATCACTCCACCTCCACTGATAGGACTAGGTGAGAAATACGATGGGTCAAGGTAAGGGCAAGGAAATCACTTACTAATTACCATCATGGGCAAACCAGACTTGATTTAGGGAATTTAATTTAATTTATTGCCAATTAAATGGAGTAGGATAGAGAGAAATAAAAATTAAACTAAACCCACCTTCCTCCACCTCTCCCTTCCTCACAGGCTGAACTTCACTCCCAACTCTTCTACCTCCTTCCCCCAAGTTGTACAAGGGGATGGGGAAAGGGGGTTGCAGTCAGTTCTAAATGCTGTGTCTCTGCTACTCCTTCCTCCTCACTTTGTTACCCTGCTATAGTGTGGGGTCCCTGAAAGACAAAGTCCTTCACAAACTGCTCCAATGGGGGTCTTTCCCAAGAGCTGTAGCTCTCCAAGAATTGTTCCATTATCGGTCTTTTCCATGGGGTGCAGGAATGGACTGCTCTAGGCTCCTCAGATGGTCAAGAATTCTCTTTCCCTCTTTTATCAAACAAACAATAATCACTTCAAACATTTTATGATGGTCTTTCTAGAAAAGTAATTTTTTTAGTTGCTTAACTCCCCCTTTTAAGGGGTTAGGTTAGGTTAAATCATAGACTCATAGAATCATAGAATAGTTCGGGTTGGAAAGGACCTTAAGATCATCTAGTTCCAACCCCCATGTCATGGCCATGGACACCTCCCACTAAACCATGCCACCCAAGGCTCTGTCCAATGGGAGCTGTTCGGAGAGGGGCTTCATCTGGCTTCCCTGTTATGCATGTTCAGCTGCAATCTTGATATTGCCTCCCTGCCAGCATTTCTCACCTGCCTAACAGAGGTGTTATGTGATGTAATTACTTTTATTATTACTGTAATTACAATGAAACCAAGTTGACAAAATGAGACTGCTTCGCCGGGCTTCTCACAGTGTTTTTTTGCTGAGCTTTAAAATTATTTTAGCAGTTAGAACTTTCTCTTGTGTTAGTTGCCCATTCTCACTACTTTCTTTTTCCTTTTATATAATTTGGTTGCGATGATGGTAAAGGACACTGATACATTCTGCTGCATCATTTTCTTCAGCTGGCTTAACAAAATGCTGTTACTAGTGAGACCCTTCTCCCATTTTAGGTAGAAGAAGGAACAAATAAACATCTTCTATAAAATTTTCCCACCCCCTTTACCCCCAAGGAAGTTGAGCACAATGTCCACACATACTCTACACACTCACAAAGCCTGGTAAATGCAGATGAGTGATTTAGGCAACACTTTGATTCCAGTTCCCTGGCTGTGTCACAGATGAGCAGAGCATTTAGATGTTGCACACTGAGCATTTCAGCACTTAAAAATGGCATGTTTTCCTCCAGGAGACAGGGTCAGTCCCAGCTGCACTAGTTCACTGTGCTGGAAATGAGTATGAGTAGGTGTTTAGCACAGGAGTGGCAAAAGGCAGCGTGCTGAGCCTGTCTGTGCCTGTCAGAAGGGGTATGTTTTGAATTGTGTCTCTCACAAACACACTGAGGAAACAAACTGAAGTTTACTAAATTTCCCTTTGCACCTCTGAGTGTGCTTGTGTGGTACCGTAGAGACTGGTACACTCAGAAAAGAGTAGTGTTGGCTAAACCCCATCCTCAAGCATGGCAAGAGCTTAAATCCACCTTTCTCACATCCCAAAAGGCCCCTAAATCAATCTATGCTTTTATTGGGAGCTAGCCCTCAGTTTATTTAAGTTATCAAAAGGAAAAAGAAGGAAGAAGGGGATTTTGGAGTGATCCTGTTTACAGCTGTGGTCAGGTAGTTGCTAGTAATATCCTGGTAGAAAAGGCAAAGCAAAATTAAATGCTTCAAAGAGGATGCTGGAGATGAGCAGTTTGAAAATGTCAATAATTGAAACATCTTATGTATCTGTAGAAAAATGTCACTTGAGCCTGGAGTATGTTTTCTGTTAGCTCAATCTTTCAAGTAATTTTGTATGCATTCCTAATAAATCAGCCTTCATTTAGTCCATCTATTTAAAATATTTTTGAAATATTAAGTACAATCTCAACAGAACTTTTTATTAATTTTTTATTTTAAAAGACATTTTGAATACATTATTTCCATTCATCAGAAATTAAAGTGCACTGTAAAATAAACATTTACTTACCATTAGAGATGATCCTGAAAGTTTTGTGTACATCAAATTATTGTTCTATCAGGTACATGGCTCTTTCTTTCTGATAATCTGCATTCTGTTCTGGTACATTAGTTTTGAGGCCAGAATTTAATGATCTTGCTTTTTTTTTTGTTTGGGTTTGGGGTTTTTCTGTTTTGTTTTCTGAGGGTTTTTTTTAGTTATTTCAATATCCAGCTTTCTTTAATATATAATTTATTTCTTCATATCCATACTAATGCCTTCAGGGTACCTAGGTGATGAATGCATAACTCAGCTTTCTTGTTTGGAACAAGAACCACCTTACCCTAATTTGCTTTGAAGCAGCTAAGTAGTTTTGCTATTTCCCTAACACAGTATTTCATATTCTATGTAATAAAATATTTCATTTTCTAGTGAATTTATTCATAGTTAATTGCATTATGATCTGTGTGAATATGTGACACTGTGAAGCAATTCCAGAAAATTCTGGTCTGATTCTTCAAGCACTGAAACTCAAAACAAAAAGAACCCCTCCACATAGATAGAAAATGTAACTTGGTATTCAAGCCTAAGCTGGATTGACTAGTAGACCCTGACAGAAAAAAATCCTCTTATAAAGAGGATCTGCAACCCTTGGAAAAGGCGCTTTTATCATTACAGCTGAAAGTCTGCCTTAGGAAGTGGAATAGGGCGATTTCCTCTTCTATTTCTTTACAGCAGATTTTCAGGATATGTGCATGGAAGGGAGCCACTTGCAGGAAGTTTTTTATTTCCTCTTTTATATAGAAGTCCTGATTAATGTCTGCATTACTTGTCCTATCTCCTATCCTGCTGGAAAACAAAAGTTTAAAACATCAGTGTCTTTATTGCATGTTTTGAAAGATACAATTCAAAAAGAGAAATGCGAGTGTGGTATAATATTATATGCAACTGGCATGTTGGTCCGTGCTGGAATGGAATATGGATAGACCAGATTGTGTGCAGGATTTGAAAGGGAGACCAATACTATTCTCTTGTTCCCATTCTGACTTATCCTCTTTTGCCTCACTTGTTGATAATCCCACTTACAAAAATGTACATAGATTAATCCCATTTATTGCGTTTTACGATCTGCAGTATGTAAACCTAAGAATTGTTGAAAGTCTAGATATTGACACACATAAATAATAATTTGAATGAAAAAAGAAATTTTATGCAGTAAACCTAAATAATCTTTTTTGCCTGTGGCCTCCATCAGGCCTGCACAGGTCTGGTTCTGCAAAAGTTCCAGGTAGATAGTGAAAATAACGTGAATGTGGCCTGGGTTAAAATCAGTACAGAATCACACCCCATGCTTCAGGATGTGCTTCTGAATGGTCTGTTGTTAGTAGTTATGTTAATGATGTCCTTGCCTTCTTTGCAACAGAGTTGTAGCATAGTGCTATTATGAACCAAAAGAGAAACTAGGGATCAAATTCTCTGTATTTATCATGTCTCCTAATGACTGCATATGCAGTTGAGAACTGAGGTAGGCCAGGGAATTGCCTCAAGTACTGACAGATGGTCATCCATACCCTTTAATACTCAGAACTTCCTTGGCATAGTTTTGGCCCATGCCACCAGGCAGTCTCCCAGCCAGTGCTCATCCATGTTTGGAGGACACCATGGACCAAGAAAAGTTCCCAATAGGCAGTGTGGATGGAGTCAATCTGTTTTGGTGAGGCAGCTAGCCATATGGTCATAATCCATATTTTCCCTATTTTCATAACTGTTTGAGACACAAAGTCCTTTTTTGTTTACTAATATAGACATAAATGATTAAAATTTCAGCCTCTTTCAAGCTGCCTTGATATGTATAGTAGTGGCCATGCAAAATACGCACAATATAAAATACTGCTGTGATCCAGAAAGTGTAAAGTACAGGTTCATTTCCTGGGATCAAAACCACAGACAACACTTTAATTTTCAGTGTTAACTGGGAGAAAGGAACAGAGAGTAGGAAAGAGCCCTTATGCATCCAGTTGGTCACCATGACTTGAGGCATGTCTAATGAGAAAACAGCTTTAGGAATTGAAAGATATCACAAATAACAAAGTCTGTAGTAATGTAGTTCCTAGATGGCAAACCAAGAATCTACTGGACACAGTAGTTCAAAAAGTAGAGCTACTAGGTTTACAACACTGATGATCTAGGAGAACAAAACTGGTGTCAATTGACAAATATGTGTGGGATGCTTATTTTGGAGGGGATGGAGATGATAAGGGGAAAGAGCTTTGGAGGGAAAAAAGGGGGAAAAGGTGAGCCAAGTCATGAACAGGGCTGCTTGGGGGTATCTGTCGAGCATGTGATTAAAACAGCTAGGAGCAAGGCAATAACCCCTTCACTGCCCCAACAGTGACTGCATCTGCTGAGAAAGGAGCATCTACAGTGAAAAAATGTCTTCTTATCAGCACGAAGTTCACTTATTTCACTGCTGTTTATTCTTTGTGTGACATTTGTCAGCCACTTCAGTCTGTCTTCCACTTAGATAAAAGGACAGGACAAACCAGAACAGAACAGAATACTCAAATATTCCAGTTGGAAAGGATCTACAATGAACATCTAGTCCAAGTGCCTCTAAAACACTGACAGGGTTGGGGCATGGACCACCTCTCTAGGAAGCCTGTTTCAGTGTTTTACCACTCACTCAGTAAAGAAATCTATCTGAAATTTAAGAGTGTAAATGATGCAGGGCTCCTCAAAAACCATGGAAGAGTCAAGCACCTTCCGAGGCAGAGATCTTTGATGGCCTGAACTCACTGATGCTACAGAGAGCCTAGGAAAGCTTTCTCAGTGCTACGCTTCAGCTCAGATATTATAAATTAAGGACTCTTGTCTCCGTCTCTGTAGTGTTTTTCCATGGGAAAGTAAAAAAAGCTTCACTAAAGGTTGCCTGGAATTTGAAAACCACATTGAAGAAAACTAAATAAATCTTATTATTCCCACTTATTTCTTTACATTTTGCTAAGAGTTGAGAATACTGTAAATGTTAACTACTGAGCTGCTATTCTAACTATTGAGAGACTTCATAGGTGCATCTGTGTCAGTGAAGAGCCTTTCACCACAACCTATTACAGCTTCCTGTCATGGCCTCTCCGCAAATGTGTCCCTTTGATTTCATGTACTTGATTCATGTACTTGAAATGAAGCTACCAAAATTACTTCAGTCTCCACGACCCAACTTAACAAAGATATGCTATTTTTAAACTCTCCTGCCCCATTTTTATTGGTCTGGGTTAAATCAGGATCATGGAACAGCTCAACCAGCAGGTCAGAAGGGCTGGTAACCTTTCTGAGGGGAGCAGGGATGATGTGAATGTTGGCCTCTGCAAATGGAATAATGTAACTAGATCAGGAGAGTAGAAAAGAGCCTGATATACTCTGTGAATGTATCATGAACAAGGTAAGTCCTGACCTTTGCATAGATGCATATACGTGACATTTTTGCACGCAGGACTCCTTCTGTCCCTTTGCATGCCTTTTAACTAAGGTATTGTGCAACAAGGATCAAAAGGACTTCACTCTCTGAGAGTCTTTAGAAATGCAAATCATTGATGTTGGTGGAGAAATTGATCCTGCAGCTTAATTGCTTCTGGGGTCTTTGGAAGCCCAGTATATTACAGATTCACAGAATTGCAGAATGGTTGAGGTTGGAAGGGACTCTGGAGGTCATCTTGCAACCCTCCTGCTCAAGCAGGGCCACCTACAACATGTGGCCCAGCATTGCATCCAGATAGGTTTTGAATATCTCCAAGGAGGGAGACTCCACAACTTCTCTGAGCAACCTGTGCCACTGTTCAATCACTCTCATGGTAAAGGAGTGTTTCTTGATGTCCAGGAGGAGCCTCCTGTTTCAATTTGCATCTCTTGCCTCTGGTCCTGTCACAGGGTACCACTGAAAAGAGCCTGTTTCTGTCCTCTTTGCACCCTCCCTTCAAGTATTTATATACATCCATGAAGTCCTTCTCAGCCTTCTTTTCTCTAGGCTGGGCAGTCCCAAATCTCTCAACCTTCCCTCATATGCCAGGTGCTCCAGACCCTTGTTCATCTTTGTGACCCTTCACTGTACTCCCTACTGCATGCCTATATATCTCTTGTACAGGGAGCTCAGCACTGGACCCAATATTCCAGCTGTGGCCTTACCAGTGCTGACCAGAGAGGAAGGATCACCTTCCTCAACCAGCCATCAAATATTCTCATGTAAGACAAACCAGCTAGATTCCTAGATGAATAAACTGTTTCTTACGTCTTGACGTGCAAGTTGTACGTTTTCAGGTGTCTGTTAGAAATGAAACAACATTATTCTGCAGTAGACAAAAATCATTATCACTGGACCAAATTTCTATGTTACTGTAAGAGTGTTAAGTAAATGCTTTTGTACCTTGGCAGCATCGTTTAGAACTGTCGTGTCTTAAGCCATAAATCAGCCATGCAGTTTGTTCACTCACTTCCTTCCTTTTTCTTCCCTCTGCTCCTGGAGGGATAGGAAGGAGAATCGAAAGAATGCAACTCCTATGGGTTGAGATAAGAACAGTTCAGTGACTAAGGTATAACACAAACCGCTACTGGTACCACCAATAATAATAATAAGAGAAATACAAGGGAAGAGAATACAACAGCTCACCACGTACACCCAGCCCAACCAAGCCACCAACCCCCCACCTCCTTCCAGGCCTCTGCTCTCCGTTTCTGCATCCTGGGCATGATGTGCTGTGGTATG
>JAOEHX010070124.1:0-21492 GCA_025448015.1 Bolborhynchus lineola | reverse complement strand
AGCCATAACTAAAAACATTGGTGTTATCAGTGCTGTTCCCAGGCTGAAAGTCAAAACCACAGCACTGCACCAGCTACTGAGAAGGAGCAAAATGACTACTACTGCTGAACCCAGGACAAGAACAAAAAAACATCTTACCATAATTTGGTTTGAACCTGGTCAGTGAAGGAAATACTTTTCAAGCCCAGCCTTTCAGACGCAATCATGTATGTCTATACATAAACTATCCAAACAAAATACTGTATTTTCCACAAACTAGGACTGGAAACAGCTCCCCTGTTCTTAGTTGGAAGACTCTAATTAATTGCAACAACTATAATTTATACAATGGCTTTGAATTCATCCTGCCTCAAGAGAAAGTCATGAACTTAATTATTTTCATCAGCAGTTGACCTGGACAAGGAGAAAGGATACACAAAAGCAAAGAACTTTCAGTAGTTGATGGACCAACCTGGTTCAGGTTCAGGTCTCAATCATATATTTTCTCTTCAGCTGAAGTTTTGGCATGCCAGCTGCTAAGGTTTATCTACACCCATAATCAGTTTGGACTAAGCATTCTAGAGAGAATCATATGTAAATGCTGCTCTTCTGAAATAAATTCATTATTCCAAAATAGATTTAAACAGGCTAGTAAGAAATTATCTTCTTTCTGAATAAGACTATGTATTGATATCCTAATATGGAATGATCATTCAACTTTAAATATATATCTTTTTATGCAACTTTATTTCACGCTGAAAAGTCAACTAAACTTGTCTTTATACCAGTTGAACTTTTAAAGAAATTCTAAGCAATATATTAGAACAAAAAAAAATACTGAAGGTCCAAAGCTTTGGATTCAAAGATTCGAAGATCATTAGGTGACAGCATTTGTTTAATCCACCTTCAAACCCAGCTACAGGAGCTGAAAATTAGGTAAATTGTAGAAACACTGATTTTGTCTGAGGGAAGGGAAACTGTAACCCCTTCTATCCTTAAGGCCAATAGGAAACTTTAGCGACTGAAACAATGAGAAGCAGAGGGAGAAGCACATGCATGATACTCTCCAGTGCTTCTCCTTCAAAGTTGCTCTCCCTGGGTACTGGGTCAACCCCACCACCTGGGTTTTATGAGATCTGATAAGATCATAGCCTTGGATGGTAACCACACTGTGCTGGCTGCTTTGTTACTTCTGGCTCACTATATGCCAACCATTCCCGAAATTGAGTGTGTGCTGGTTGCCCTTGAATTCCGTAATGGGTAAAATGTTTATTTCAGAGTATAACATATGCTCAAGGTCTCAATGTTTAGTCTGTCATAGTGCAGCCCTCTTACAGCTCCATATAGTCACAGAACATACTGCATGCATTCTCTAACACAGTGATTTATAAAGGTGCACAGTTTCCACAGAGGTACTGATGCCTTTATATTGACGGAATTAGATCATCTAAAGCAAGGTCCTCCCCAAAGGAATGGGTTGCAGAAGAGGGCAAATTATTCATGCAGAAGGTAATGAATGATGTTTTTTCCTAAATGAAAACCCAGATTGCTGTAATGCAACTAAAATGATCAAGTTGCTTTTAATGAACATTGACATTCTGAGTGATTTTGAGGAGACTATAATAGTTTTTCTTTTTCACTCAAGACTCCTGAAGGGACTTCAGTCTGGGTATTCTTCTTTATGGTAAACAGAAATCCTTATAGACCAAAACAAAGAGTAAATTATATTACCAATGATATAACACAAGAAATGCGCTATGTGGGTTAAAACCACAGCACTGCACCACCTACTAAGACAGAGAAAAATAACTGTTACAGTGGAACCCAGGACATTAGCACTAAAGGATACACTGCAATTATAATCTGATTTCTTTCTGACATTGTGATAGAGAAGTTTCAGCCTGGAAAACTTCCCCTAAGGACATGGGTATTTTTCTGTTCCTGGCAAATGCTCTGTGTAAGCATTAGGTGTGAGAAATTTATCCCCAGCCCTCCACGCTAGCATGTTAACCTTCTACTGAAGATCAGTGTCCTAAAGAGCACCTCAGAAGAGAAATCTCACACAAGAGGGTTTCCCATACTGATCTGAAGCACAGATGGTGGTATTCCAGCATCTTTTCACTGTATGGAGACTTACTCCATAACATTGTGGGTCAGCAAGGGATTGGTAGAACATGTAGTGATTCAAAGATGCTGTTCTGTCACTTGGGTGAACTGCTCAAGAATTTCCCTCTACCACTAGTTCCCTTGTGGTCTTAATTCACTAAAAGAAATAGTACAGTGGTCAAAACTTTAGACTTGAACACTAGGGATTATTTCCTTGCTGGTGCTGTTAAAGCATTTGCAGTGTGGCTGTAGATCTCAGCTCTTTCTTCAGAAATGAGTAGTAGTTCATTATAGCAGTGCTATAATAGCAAAGAGTCCATTAACCTACGGTGAGAACTAGTGTGATGTTACCTTGGTGTTTGAATGCTGTGGGTAAAAACATCCATAGAATACAAATGTTACTTTGGGAAGATGGCTCACACTGTTAGGTTAGGGCACATCACACCTCCCCTGTGCAGACATCTGTGTCTGAGCATTCTTTTATGGTCAGTGGTGTTTCTAGTGTAGAAGTCCTTTCATCTTACAGGAGATACAGACTAAGGAAGATTAATTATACCCTTTTCTTTCTACTTGCTGTACAGAGAGGTCTCCAACCTGCTCAGATGGAGAGAGCTTCATTACAGGGGTCTAAATTGAGATAAATCCCACAGTTAGTGAGTTCATTTCCTATCTGCAAAATAGGAATAACACTTTCCTGACAAATACTGAGGTGATAGATATATAATAAATCTTTTTTTTTCTAATATTCATATATTACCAGTATAGTTAAACACATCCTGCATGTGCAAGAAAGAGAAAAAGGTAGGATGAGCCAGCTGCTGATCAGTTAATGATGCAAAATCAAGGTAAGGTATCTAATAAAACTGGGCCTCTAGTACAGCATTGGAGGTCAGAGTCTAAACAACTGCTTTCACATCAAACCTGTTTTTTAAACCATCAGATATACTTGGTGAGGATGGCAGCACAGATTTGCTCTGCGAGCAGCACAGTAGTATTTCTATCCTGAGGGTCTTGTCACTCACCTTTGTAATATTACACTGAGCCTTTTAGTTATAACGTCTGATCATTATTGTTTCAATTTTAAAGACAACAAATGCAAACACCATCGTTCTCTTTTCAAACAGAAGTAGAGATAGAAATGTTTACTTAAATGTAAGTTAAATGCTTCAAATTTGGAAAGTTGAACACCACAACAACCACCACCCTTCCCCAAAGCCTGAGATGTAATAAAATAGAATGAGGTTTGGGGAATTTTCTGTTGTCTTTGGATACATGGTTTTAGCAATACTGCACAAAAAATCTTATGATGCCACCAAAGTGTAAATAAGATCTGCTGTAAGATCAGGCAGAGAGCTCTAAAATACTATGAACTACCATTCTTACATGATCACAGATTTAAAAGCCAACAAGCAAACAAACCAACTACAACCAGGAGTTGCAGTCCTTACTCAACTAACCTTCACTTTCTTTTCCTATAGGTAAAAAGTACTGCTCTTCCCTGTAATCCATGGGAATTCACAGGAGACTCTACTGAACTAGGTATCCTTCACTTTCAAATTAAGTGGATGCTGAATAGGAGGCTGTAAAATTGGCAGAAGAATAAAGCTGCTTGTCTAACAGCAACATTTGAGAAGAGACCTTTTTTATGGTACATCTTGTACTCTGAACTCATTAGCATGATCCTTGGTAAACTTCTCTGACCCGTTTTTTGCTTTGTGCAGGACTGGCACAACTGCATCTCTCATTATATTACATCAAATGAGGCCCACTGACATGAACTAGGTACCAGCTTGTTATGGAAAAGACAATAAAGGCAAAATTCTCACAGCAGATCTGCGTGACAGGTCCTGATTACCGATACCCCACTCTCTAAAAGTATGTAGTCTTTGACATGCAGTCAAAGCCACGCAGTATCAGAGGCAAAAGGTTTTCCATGACAAAGAAGTTTGCCAAATTGCAGAAATAAACCTGGTTTTAAGAATAGTTTATTTTTAGATATTTTATTAGTACTGTTCATAAAGAACACTCTAGTAGCAAAATTAATCACTGTTTAATTGCAAGGAACAACAAATCACATATTCTTTCCCCTCCAAGCAGTACACAAGACAGGGAGAATATCAATATTTGGACAAATAATGCAAACTCAGCTGGATGCTTGGAGACCAAGAAGGATCCTACAGGTTATGTGGACTGTGGGTTAACCCTGATCTCACCACAAGGGAGCACATGGACAGAAAATGTGATTGCGCTGATGAAACATATCCATGTGAAGGATCAAAATCTTCAATTTGAGAAGTAAACTAAATTAATTCAAATTAAACTATATTAAAATCCTGAACAGCTGTAACTCTCTAGGGAGCAGATCCAGAAATGCTCTGAAGTCAGGTGTTGCACCTTGTTTTGTGTTGTGGTTTCAAACCAGCCACCATCTAAGTACCATGCAGCTGCATGATCCCTGTGGAAGGGACCTACGCTGGAGCAGTTCATGAGGATCTTCAGCCATGAGGACTCACACTGCAGCAGTTCACGGAGGACTGCCTCCAGTGGAAGGGACGCACTCTGGAGCAGAGAAGAGTTTGAGGAGTCTTCCTCTGAGGAGGAAGGAGCAGCAAAGATAAGGTGTGATGTGTGACCACAGCCACCACTGCCTGCCAGCTTGCATAACTTCTGGGGAGGAGGAAGAGTAATCAGGAGTGGGCATGGGAAGAAGGGAGGTGTGGGGGGAAGGTGTTTTAAGATTCAGCTTTTATTTCTTATTACCCTACTCTGATTTGTTTGGTAATAAATTAAAGTGATTTCCCCAAGTCAAATCTGTTTTGGGTGTGATGGTAACTGATGAATGATCTCTCCCTGTCCTTAACTCAACCCATGAGCCTTTGGTTATATTTCATCTCCCCTGTTCAGCTGAGGAGGGGAGTGATAGAGTGGCTTTGGTAGGCACCTGCATGTAGCTTGGGTAAACACATCACACAGCTCGATAATTGGCATTTAAGAAATAATTACCTACATTTATTTCATGTCTGGAAGTTTCCTAAACATTTTATTCTTCCTATTTCATTCTATTGAAGATATAGTACAGAGAAATATATAATGAACCAATCAATGAACCAAAGAAAGTAAAACCTCCCAAGGGTCAAAGGAAATCTTACAATTCAAAACAAGCAAGCAGAATGTACTTCATGCAGGAAAAAAAGTTTTCTCAACAAACATATTAACTAGTCAGAGAATTCAGTTGTTGAGTACACTGAATGTTATTTAGTGAAAAATGAAGCTTAATGGGCTCACAATTCAACATTTGTCTCCTTATTTGTCTGTGGCACTGAAGAGTTTAAGAGAGATTTTTAATCATCCTCATATTTATTACTGTTTTGCATGTTATTTATTTAGCCACTTTGACTAACAATATACTCTGGAACATATATAATTAATATTAGATATTAAAAGGCATTTTCAATTTCATTTTGACTTGTCTTTACAAAAGAAATCATGGAATCATGGAAAGATTTGAGTTGGAAAGGACTTTAAGATCATCCAGTTCTAATCCTCTGCCATGGGCAGGGATGCATCACACTAGACCATGTTGCCCAAGGCTCTGTCCAACCTGGCCTTCAACACTGCCAGAAGCTCCTAAGTTTTTATAACCCTCAGCCCAATAAGATTTTTCTTGAAATAAGAATATTATGTGAAACCTATGGTGTTCCTTACAATTTTCAAATAGCTGTCCAAATTCTAACTTTGGGTACTGTAAGCTAAAATCAGAATTGTTTTGAAAGAAATGCAGGTAGAAAACAATAGTGAATGAAAAGACAAAGACTGAACATCTAATCTGCCTTGATCCTAAAAAACCCAAATGCAGGTTTTTCTTCACATACACTGGCTCCTAGAAACCACAGTTCACATAAGGCCAACCATCAGACTTCTTTTCTTCCTTTATCCAAACTTCAACTCACCAACACAAAGGCAAGATATTCTATGTCTTATCTGCGCATGTAATTTTTTTCCAGACTGCAACCTCTATGAGAACAAACATCTTTCTTTTAGTGAAGACACAGCTTTAGCTGTTGAAATGTGATATGAATAAATCACAATGATTTCCTACACCAAGCAGATGTGAGATATGTAGCTTAATCTAGATAACTGTTGTATTTCAAATCAATCTCTAGTGATAACAACTAAGTGATTGCTCTCAGCATGTTTCATATCTCTACCATTTCCCATACCCAGTATCTCTATTGCTTATGGGGGTGAGGTTACCAGAAAACCTGTGCTTTTCTTCAAAACATCTGAATACAGAACTGGGAAACAAGGAGATTGTTCAGAAGATAATTTAGCTCTCAGTTTGTTGAACTGGCCTCACTGAAGTAGTTTGGAAGTGCTCTAAGATGTCCTTTGATCTTGCATTTGATGCCAATGCAATGGAGCAAAAATTTCCATATATTTCCGGAGCAGACAATATCAGAGTCAACCCAGACTTCTGTTATGCAAGGTGCTAAAGTTTAATGGAAATAATTGTCATTAATATATATACCTATATTAAGAAGTCTTATTAAAATACATTTATTTGTAATCAGTTCCCTATGGAAACAACTGCTGGACAATCCTGAAGGGTGTAAGAATATTTGTGTGTTTTATGTCAATCAGTATTTCCATTTTCTCCTTCATTCTCCAGTTTTTGAACCCACTACTGAACTACAAGTAAAAATTTATGGGCTCGTGTCTTAAGCTGCACTGCTGTCCTACAATTTCCACAAAAGCAGGTGACTGAGGAGAGGTGAAAATTTTTTGCTGATGAAAAGGCTAAAAACATCACCAAGTATCAGAGAATGCACACATGGGGGCAGGAAGGGAAGCACCAGTAATCAAGCTTCATTAATTCCACCCCTGACTGAACAAACAGTTTATTACCTCATTTTTTACTGCTCAGTTGTTAGGATCTCAGCGTGACTCTTATTCAGGAATCCCATTTCCTAGGCTAAATAGGAGTTGGATTTTTACTATTGAAAAGGATATATTTCTTCCTATTTATAGAAGGAGAAACCTTCTAAAGCACTTTCAAGTGCTCTGTATTAATCTGGTAGAGGTGGGAATACTCACACCAGCAGGCTTATTTTGATATGCTGGTCACCGTTTAAAATTCTTTTTCATTAAACATTTATATTGAGTGTTGTGAAATAAAGACACAAACCCAGCAACTTCCTGGCAGTGGAAAAACTTCATTCTTAAATTCAAATAGAGACATATGAAAAATCTGTTGCACAGACACATGCCTGATGTAAACAGAATGGGAGCCTGTGGCTCACCGTGCCACTGCATCAAGCATAGTGAACATCCTGCTGTTCCTTACACTGCTCCAAGCACTGGGGGACTGTCTCTCTCCTGCCCCTGCTGTAAGACCTTTGCTCTGCTTACAATATAGAGCTTCAGCTTTCTCATGATCCTTGTCGCCAAGCTGCTGTGCCTGTATGTTTGAGATTTGCACATCATAGTTGAGAATATACAGGGGGAATAGAATAACAAATAATCATCATGGGGGTAAGAAATCGCAGGGAGGACTCTGTAAGACTCATTAATGGCAGAGATGGGTTGAGATAAGATAAAATACTAAAATAAAATACAACATAATATTAATACTAATCAGGGAAATAAAAAGGGGAGAGAATATAACACTAAAAAGGGGAAAGTAAAATCAACAGTAAACACAAGTGATGTACAATAGAATTGATCACCACCCATTGACCAATACCCAGCCTGACATGAGCAGTGAATGGTCCTTTCTGGGTGACTCCCCCCAGTTTTTACAGTGGGCATGATGTACTGTGGTATGGAATACCCCTTTGGCTAGTTTGGGCCAGGTGTCCTGTCTCTGCCTCCTCCTAGCTTCTTGTGCTCCTCCTCACTGGCAGAGCATGAGACTGAAAAGTACTTGATTGGGGTAAGCATTACTTAGCAACAACTAAAACATCGGTGTATTATCAGTGTTGTTCTCTGACTAAAGCTGAATGAGGGGGTCTGCTGGAGAGAGAGATGTGGGGAGGATAGGAGTGGAGAAAGGCATTGCAGCCCAGTAGAAAAGCCAAAGGTGCATGTTCATTACTGTGAGGGTGTCAGGCACTGTCTGTGGAGCTTTTTCACCCCAAGTCATTGACAGCAAAAACTCTCATGCAGAGAAGCATGTGGCAAATTGATTTTCTTTGAAACTTTCAGCTAACCTTTGAATACATGATAAGTCAAGGTCACAATAAGAGATCTCTTACCTCCTTTAATTCTCTCCTTTTTCTTAATAAACTGCCTTTGAAACATCTGCTCAGCCCTATCTCATTTTGGTTTGATCAATTCTTCAAGAGAAAACTAGGCTGAGTAACTACAAATATGACTTCTTAGTGCGAGGCCTAATTTCTACAAGGAACTTATCCCTTAGTTTCCTCTCCTTTGTTATAATTCATTGAAGAATATATTTTGAGATGATGAAATTGAAACCATCTGCATAAGAATTTTTACTAAGTCCATTTAATAAACGTTTTTGCAAAAGAAATAAAATAGTGAGCAGTATTTCACCATTTGCAAGAACTAGTCATGCAGTTCAATAAAAGATGCTTAAATTAGATAAGGTACAGTTCTGGCTGGTTTATAGCTGTCTTTCAGAGCTTTTAAAACATATTTTGTACTTATTTTTTTTCCAATTTCTTTTTCTTCCAAAATAGCAAGAAAACTGTTTTTGAGAGTCATTAAAAGATATTCTGAATTGAGAAATGTATAGCCTAAAACCTTCAGCCTGTGCAAAGTTTCCTTACGAAGGCATAACAAAGTCTATTAAATCTGTGCTGTACACTGACAGTTACTCAGCAGTTCTTTTTCACTCTGCATAAGTATGCTGGAGAGCGTTGCTACAATCTAGTATATGAAATAGAAAACATGGAAAACACCACTGCTTACAACCTTGAGAGCACAACAGAAGTCAAGCTCATGGCCTAGCTTCCTTTGAATAACAAAAAGAACTGTCTAAAAAGTAGGGTGTCTGAGCTTGTTTGTTTAGGGTTGTTTGCTTGCTTTTACATTTGGGTTTTGGTTGGAGATTTTTTGTGGTTTGATGGAATTTGGAGGGTTTTGTTTGTCTTTTTTTTTGTTTTGTATTTTAAAGAAAAAGCAGTCAGAATATTAGTGCTTTGTTAAACCAACTAAAAGAAATGTTTGATTTTAGTTTTCTTGGGAAAAAATTCCATTTTCTCTACCAGATTTCTGTTTTCCTATAGAGGGAGGAAAGAAGAAAAAAACCTGCTTACATAAACTTTTTCTTTAATGAAAAAAACATCATTTGAAAGAAGAAAAAATACACTTTTGATGCTGAAATTCACTCAGCTCTAGCAATTAGCACTGCAACTAGCTAAATATTGATACACATTCAAGAGGTTTTTAAAATCTTTGGTGAACTTCCTAAGTTATTATCTCTAATAGATATGAAGGAAAGTTTACCTGTGGCTTACTGCAGTCCTTTCTATAATCCTTCTATCTATCTGTCTATCTATCTATCTATCTATCTATCTATCTATCTATCTATCTATCTATCAATCATCTATCATCTATCTATCTATCATCTATCTATCTCTCTCTCTCTCTCTCTCTCTCTCTCTTTCTCTCTCTCTCCATCTGTCCATCCATCCATCCATCCATCCATCCATCCATCCATCCATCCATCTATCCATCCTAATTTTTTTCCGTGAAGTTTTCAAATCACTGCTGTTTCTGTCAGTGTGTTTATGTATTACAGTTAATTTACCCCAGGGATATTTGCCATGTTACAAAGACCTTCAGCTTGAGCCACAGCCTTTCCTCCCAGGTGAGTTTCCACCAATCTGCCTTAAAGGGCAGGTAGATGAATGCCCTCAACCTGCACAAATGGTCAGAGAATGGTGCCCGATTGCAGGTTTAGTGGAACTCAAGTCTCTTCTCATTCATATTCATGTTCATGTTTATGTTCATGCTCATTCATTTAACACATTAATTTTATTTTTTTTAAATCTATCTTCAGAAACAAATATATAAGACTGCTAAAGTAGAGTTGCCAATTTGTCAGCTGAGATTGTCCATATCTCTATTATTTGAGTTTTGGCAAAAGATGAGATCACCAATTCAGGGTAAAAAAATATAATTAGCCCTTACCTTCAGAGTTAGATTCAGGAAAGTCTTATCCATTTATTCACTATATCCAGTGGAAACATCTAGCCCTGCTTTTGAACACATAATGCCAGTCCTCTTGGAGTGGGTGCAGAGATTAGGAGCTGGATTCCTTAGGCAGCTGATACAGCTTGTTATCCTATTGAAATACCATTCCCTTTTTCTGCCAAATTAGTGTTTTATCCTGTCTCTTACATCAGCGAGCCAGACAGGTGCCAAAGCCAGAATGAGAGAGCATAAGGTGGGAAAAAGGGATTGATGAAGCAGGATGAAGATGAAAAACAGGCTCATTCTCTATTTCCATTATTTCAAATTGTTAGCTGTACTTACACCATCTGCTCTTATCCCACCTTTGTGCACAGTTTTTACCCCTCAGTAATTTGTTGATAACTTAACATTTCACTTGCAGTGGAAAACCTTTAATTTAGGGATCCCTAGAAAAGTAGGAGTACTTATTCATAAGGAATGGGGGAAGGTGTGAGAAAGTTATAACAAACAGTAGTAAATAACAACTGCACAAGTAACAGCTCTGACAATATCCAGACACTAACAGAGATCCTGTTGTTCCCTGGGGCTGTGCCAAGTATTACAAGGAAACACACTGAGAAAAATGTCCTTTTTATAGGATAGTGCCTTAAACCAGACTATCTCTGCTGAATTGTTTGTTTCCATCAAACTCTTTTCTCTATCTCAAAATAAGAAGCTTTTATTTCTGGACAGAAGGGGTCTTCCCACTTTTTCATTTAATGATGAGAAATCTCCTGTTGCACTTCCCTGCTTTAGATAATTACTCCAATCTTTAAAGTGGTTGGAATGGCTCAGAGAAAAGAGCTGATCAGTCTCTACACCAAAGCTGCAATGGCTCAGTGACCTGGAGAAATAATGATGGCTCTTTCAAAGCCATCATAGACCAGCTGATATCTATGTTTAAATGACAGATGCCGAGAGAAGTGATTTCTCTGTGGCAGGCAGCTTGAACTTCTTGGTGTCTTGGTTTCAGTGCTTTGCTGGGCTCAGATAAAGCCTCCTGACTATAGAGATAAGGGGAGCCTTGATGTAAGGATTCCCTCTGAAGATTCATCCCTGCACTCTGATATAAGCTGATCCAGTTCCATTCCCTAAAAACCAAACTTCTTTCAAACCCTGTGAACTAAGTCCTGTGAAGTTCAAACAGCTCCTCTAAAGTATAGTTCTTACACTTTGCTTTCACAAGGAGGGTCTGAAAACCTGGAGTTTCGGACATGAAAGTATCTCCACAAATACTTAGGATTATTTGATAGTTAGTTATTAGGTTTATCTTTATTTCATCAAGTGTGTCTCACCAAATAGGGGAAATACTGAAAAACAAATCATAAAAGCCCATGCTGGTAATTGGTGAGTGATATGCCTGTCCTCATCTTCAGCCACAGGGTTTTTCATCTGTTTTTCTCCCCCTTCTTACAGAGAGGAGATCATTGAAAGTAGCAGAAGTAAAGATGTAGGTATAATTTCTAACAGGCAGCAAAGCAGTAGATGGTTGGTGATGAGAAAGCATCCAAGGGTGGATAGATGGTCGTCTCTTAAAGCTTTTCCCAAATTATTTCATACTGTCAGAGATCAGCACCAACAGAGTCTAATCCAGTATTGCTGCTCTTCCAGTCTGACACTACTTTGGAATGCAGAGGTATTACTGATGTGAAAGTGCTAAAAGAATGTTCACTATCTCCTCAAAGCATGAAATATCTATCTAACATCCTTCTGGGCCTAAAAACTCTTCTGAATGTGTCACCACCATGCATAAAGTTGTCTTCACAGTATAGCTGTGGAGCACTGATGTTTTCAATCGTGTTTCACAGGTAGGAGAATGGATTGCCTGCCAAGGGGCAATATAGCAATGCAGCAGTCCAGAAGAGCTTTGGCTTTGAGTTTAATGTTTCTCAGTCTAAACTACTAAATGGGTTCACCAGAGTTGTTTCATAGGACAGCAATGGAACAACCCCTCATCTGTCAGTTGACTGTAGCACATGAAATTCCAATATTTTATTTTTTGTATATATTAATCTGTGATATTCAGTCCACAAAACTCACAGTAGCAGATGATAACAGCTGAAACATTCCTACAAATGCGATAAGACATGGATGCTGGAGAGGGACTTTTCATCAGGGGTTACAGTGATAGGGTAAGAGACAATGGGTTCAAACTTCAGCAGGGGAAGTTCAGGTTAGACATAAGAAAGAAGTTTTTTTACTGTGAGGGTGGTGAGGCACTGACACAGGTTGCCCAAAGAAGTGGTAAATGCTCCGTCTGTGACAGTGTTCAAGGCCAGGTTGAACAGAGCCTTGGGTGACATGGTCTACTGTGAAGTGCCCCTGCCTATAGCAGGGGGTTGGGACTGGATGATCGCAAGGTCTTTTCCAACCCCAAACATTCTGTGATTCTGTGATTCTATGAAGCCAGGGTAGGAAGACTCAAACTCCTAAAAGCTAATCAATAATGCTCATAGAGAAAGCAATTAAGTTCACATTGAAAAGTTCCTAAATCCCAAGTAATGAGACGCCCCCGACTGGGATGTGAATGACTTAGGTGTCAAACCAATTGCTTGTTTGGAAAAATGTTAAAATAAATCCATATTTATATCAATATCTAGCTTCTAGCTCAGCAGGTGCATCTTGGGTTATAGTAATATGTATAATATAAGTGAAACAGCTAATCTAAGGAAAATGACTTTATTGGATTTATCACCAACGTATTTTACCCAGGCAGCACATGCATGCAGTTTAGTGGTGAAATAACTGTTCAAATTAATGAACTGAAAAAAAAGGAAATCAAAAGTTTGAATATTAAGTGAACTTATAAGAAGTCTCTTAAGACAGAAATTGCAACAGCTCTAAGTAATGAACAAGTTTCAAAAACCCATAATATTGGTACTGTTGTAACTGCCATTCCCTCAGTAATCACATCACAATCAGATAGGAAACCTGATGTGTGAGTAAGGAAAAAAGGAATGGGACTGGACAGGATGGGAAGGGAAGGGAAGGGAAGGGAAGGGAAGGGAAGGGAAGGGAAGGGAAGGGAAGGGAAGGGAAGGGAAGGGAAGGCAAAGGGCCCCCACATTCTGGCAGCCAGCAACAAATTCTGATCCCAGTCTTGCAAAGCTATGCTAGACAAGCTTTCATATCTGCATACATGTGGAGCCTGGGGAACACCAATAGAATCCCACAGGAACATGAGGTGAACCTAAGAAGCATCACAACAAGATTTAAGTACAAGAATTAATCAAAATCCAACATTGAAGAAATCTGGTGATCTTGCTCTATCTATTTACCTGCTCTGAGAAAGGTGATCCAGACTTAAGTCTCCAAGATTTTCATTTTACAGTCATTTTAAGAGCAAAAAGGATGTCTCTGTTTTAACCTCTTGTCCAGAGTACTTTGTAAAGTTATTATCCCAGCAAGACCTTCAACAGTGTGATTAGGGTAAGATTCATCTCACCTAAAAGTTAATTTTTATAATGTAGGTGAGTCTATTTTAGCCATGTATTGAAGTTTCTGATATAATCAAGGAATATCTATTTACTTGGTATCATCTCTGGTAATCAGGGTATGATTTAATAGTGTCATCATTCAGGATGAGTTGAACAATCACCAGTACTCCTGTAGTAGTGGTCTATACAGGAAACTGAGGAGATTGAAATGACTCAACTGTATTTAGACATTTACAGGGAACACAGATTTAGTTTGGCTAACAAAGGCCACATGTCAGGCCAGATGACTCAGTGATCACACACTGCTGGTATATTACATTGACCTTTATAAATAAGAAGATTCTAAGGCATGATGAAAAATAAACAAGACTTGCTTTTCCCACACTTTAGGGGAATTTGTAAAGTCTGGGGTATTTTTCATCTTTTTATTTGCATTGAAAATCAAATTACCACAGAATATATACATCTACATACACATACACAGATATATATATAGATATAGATGATATAGATATAGATACATAAACATACTCATGGACATAGATATCTACAACTGTTGTAAAACATACTTTTTTGTCACGGAGCTGAAGGATCTTTGAATGCCACAGCATTTTTCTGATATTCAATGCACACCATCTCTGTGGCACTAAGGGACTCCTCTGTCTGCTTCAGATCTTTTTTGGATGGCTTCATCTGAAGCTATCACTGCCATTCTTCCTCTGAAAGCAGTTCTCCAAGCAGAAGGTGGTCATCCCATCCTGCAGGATGCTCTTCTGTGACTTCACCCAAGGTCACACTAACACAGGCATATGTTTGGAAGATGTTCCCTGCTCCTCTGCAAGTGTCTGATACTTGGGAACAAGGAGAGGTGCATATTCAGCCTAGCAGGCATGCTGTGGATAATTATGTGGCTTGTGGTGACACAGGGGTGCCACTCATGCTGCTTTGCCACAACAAGCCGCTATCAATGAGTCTTTCCAACACTCCACTACCTTTAGGTATTCCAATAAGCCAGGTAACTCCAAGGCCAGCAACAAGACTGTCAGGAGAAACAAACCTTCTGCTAGAAGACAACAAAGAATATGGTTAAATTGCAAAGTATAAGAAAGATTAGAATGGAATCCTTGCAACTGCATCCCTGTCCTGTTGGTGATAGCGAGAGGTTTCCATTGTAATCATCATACACCCAGGTCCTCTGCTGGGTGGAGGGGTGGATCAGGAAAGCCTGAGCATCTTACCTGTGTTAGTACTCCCTGATATGGGAAAAGACATTGATGTAAGATAAAAATAAAGGGCCTTTTTGATGCTTAAAGGGCCTTTTTGATTCTAAATACAAACCAAATTCAAGCCTTTAACATCTGGTGATGTATATTTTAAAGAAAATTCTGTGACCAAGCATGTGATGTCTGAATGCCTCAGAAAGGATCTAGGCAGATATTTTAGCATGGCTGCAAATAGTAGAGCTTCTCGTTATCACTTATAGTTCCACTGACTTTTATAGTTTGGATTCGTTGTGAATGCAACACTGGCGCATATCCCTACTTTTGCAATTAACAGAGTTTAAAAACTTAAGTGTGTGCATTTATAAAGATATTTCTTGTTAATTTAAACATGAACGTGAAAGGTGTTTTTGCTCCCTTCTTCCCACATATTTTAGCAAGAAATGGCAATAAAGTAACACATATTTTTTTCCTTGGTTTTGCATGGAGCTTTGCAATGCTCATTTTTCAAATTCATTTGATATTTCACTTTCTTGATCATACATTTATTTTTTTCCTTTGTCTTAAATATTTATTTCTTTTAGAGACCAAAAAAAGAAAAAGAAAAATATAGGAGGAAAGGTGAAAATGGAAGAAAAAAACTTAACATAAGTGAGAAGCTAGCACAGAAATAAATAAAAACATTCAAAATAGTATGGATACAATACATTTTTGAGAAATATGGTACTATACATATATATTTCAAAATTGGTCTTTGTGCCCTAAACGTACAAAGCCATTCTTTGCAGATGTAATAAATACACCTAACACTGATGTGAGTATACATAGAATCATAGAATCATAGAATGGTTTGAGTTGGAAAGGACCTTAAGATCATCCGGCTCCAATCCCCCTGCCATGGGCAGGGATGCCTCACACTAGACCATGTAAATCAAGGTTCTTTCCAAACTGACCTTGAATACTGACAGGGATGGAGCATTTACCACTTCCCTGGGTACCCCATTCCAGTGCCTCACCACCTTCACAGGAAAGCTTCCTTATACCTAACCTGAACTTCCCATGTTTAAGTTTTAACCTGTTACTCCTTGTCCTATTATTACAGTCCCTAAAGAAGATTCCCTCTCCAGCATCCTTGTAGGCTGCCTTCAGATACTGGAAGCTGCTATGAGGTCTCCATGCAGCCTTCTCTTCTCCAGGCTGAACAGCCCCAACTTTCTCAGCCTATCTTCATACGGGAGGTGCTCCAGCTCCAGATCATCCTCTTGGTCTCCTCTGGACTTGCTCCAACAGCTCCCTGTCATTCTCATGTTGGGGACACCAGAAGTATACACAGTGCTATAGTGGTCATGTTAGCTTTTAAACAAGCATTTTTAGGTTGCTTCATTTATGTCTCAGCATGTAGAACAATTAGAGTTAATAAATGAGCTTAAATTAGTGCTCACAGGCAACCAGATGAGCAAGTTCTTATGTTAACAGTGTAGATGATCTTCTTGCTTTGTGTATACACTTGATTAAAGAAAAGGATCAGGTGTTCAAGATGTGGATGGATAGCTGCTACTTCAGATGCATGACTTTGTCTACATCCTGTCATGTCCATTTAATGAATAAAGTGGGAAAATTCTTTGCATGAAGATTTTGTTAAGAAAAGGACTTTCAATATTTCATGTATAGCATAAACTATTAAATGCATCTACAAAGTTTGTTGCACTCTATCCTCCAAGCAGTTATGATGCATAAACCATACTGCACACCACTGAAATGCTGTTCTTTACTGTGGCATTCCAACCCCATTAAGTAGCAGTTTTTGAGTGGAAGGGTGTAGTTTTCAAACATTACCAGAGTGACAAAGGTAACTTCAGGGATTCCTTATACATAAATGAAGCATCTGGTACTCAAAAACTAACCCCCCTATGCCCTATTCACCTCCATAGCTGCAAGGAACATGGGGGATATGTTAGAAGGAAGAGAAGAGGGAGTGAAAATGTTCTTATTACATTCATAGTCCCAAATAACTCTGAAAATGCTTCCCTGGCCTTTCCTTCTACCAGCATACACTGCAAATTCTCCCCCACAGGGTCAGACCTGCTGTATATTGCCTCCTTCATCCAAAGAACAGAAAGTGCTTTAAAAGACATCAGTTTCAAGGCCCATTAAAATCAGTGTGCATCTTTTCCACTAATGTCAAGAGGCTTTTAATCAGACTTTAAATTACTCCCCAGCTTCAACTGAGTTCTGAGCTGTTTCTTTCCTACAAATGCATTTTCCCTGCTTGAATCTCATTTCCTGTCTCTCCTTCTAACCTCCTTTTTAGGGCCCTTCTGTTGTTTCTCTCTCCTTACACTGTATTTTGCAACACTTCCCGCCACAGTGTCATCCTCAAGGTGAATTAATGTTCTCCTTCTTGTAGATCATTAATAAAGGCACTAAATAGAATACCAAGTTTAAACTGTCTGTGATACGACAGCCACACTGTAAGGAATGAGATGCAGTCCCCCATTCCCTATGGGATTATATAGGTTATCAAAACCCCTCACTCTTGGCTTATCAAGGAAAGCTTGTCAAGTCCGTTCAATTGCCTCTATTTCTCTCTCAGTAGAGCAACCTAACACACACCCACCTATAAATAGGCATATCTCTATCAGAGTGGAGAAACAGAATGAGGAAAGGTAAGGAAATGGTGTATGGCAGCGCTACATAAAATTCATATTTATACACATATAAAAATACATTTAATAACTCTGGCATGTTGCGGAAGCCTGACATATTTTTGATTGAATCTGGCCCTCACTTTATATTACAGTTCCATCAGTTAAAGGTGCCACACTCACAATAACTCACGGTAAATAAAATATTTATTGCACCCCAAATACTGCAAGTAGAGAATGTTCTTTTGGTGTCTGGTATTTATATACTTTATATTCATCTATAGTCAGAGAACAAATCATGTTATTATTTACCACATTCCTTGGATAACCTTTCAATGGTACAGATAAATCAGGCACTTTCCTCTCTTAATTATTCATCTGAGTGGGATAAATGTTTCTGTTATTTTGCTGAACCTTATCGATGCAAGTGACCCTTCCTAGCATCCTAACGCCATAGAGTTGTTTGCACCAGGGATATTTGGGAGAATACAGAAGGAGTCTTGGAGGCAATGCTCATGTATGTATGAACATCCAAGTGGACATATAGATACAGAGGGGGTCTCTGCAGGGGTCAGTAGCATGAGTCTGGTAGTAGACAGAGGACAGTTAATGCTGACAGCATTAACAAGCCTAGTGCGAGGAACTGCTTTGTTCATCTCGTTATTTGTGTCTCTGGGAGACTGAAATTCTTCCCCACTAATTCTGTGCTCCTTACTCAGTTGATCCTGCAAGAGATTTCTGCACACCATCAGAAAGGGTAAATTTGGATTTAATCTCCACTATCCACCTCATCCATTTCTAATTCAGTTATATGGTTATTACATGGGTTGTGTAAGTAAATGACAGCAAAGTATTCCTGCCATGTAATTATATTTTAAAATCCAAGTAATAGCAGTTACTTTTATTAGCAATAACAATTATAATCTGTTCTAGCATAGTCTCAGATAAAGAAATTCTTTGTAATGATCTTGTAATGACAGTCTTACATCCATGTCAGATTGACATGAATAATAGATTTAATGTCAAAAGAAAAATGATTAACTGTTTCTGCATTGAACGAGCATGAATTTCTGTGCATCCACATACTTGGGATCTAGCTTCATTAGATGAAAAAGATACTAAAAATTTGTCATTATTAGCAAATTCCAGGTTTTATTCCTTTAAGTAATTGAAGTTCAGAAGAGGATTCTTTTAAAAAATGAGCTGAGCTAATAAGGATTCAATGCAGGTTTATAGAAACAGTGCAGGAGCAGAGACCTTGAGTTAACTCTGAGGAGTAGTGAACTAGAGTTAACAGCCCTGTCTATACTTACAAAAGGATGCTGGGATCCCAAAAGCAGTGGAAATATGTCAACAAGGACTTTCTGGCATCTAATGAGCCCTACATCTCTGTGGACCTCATTAACCCTGACACAGCTCTGTCCACACAGCTTCTGTTGGCAAAGCCAGGATCTTCAGCCCTGCACAGCCATGTCCTCAGTGTCTGAACTAGTAGATGTGTTGCACAACACTTGCATCAAGTTTGTCACACAATAGAGCAGAATCTGATCCTGGCACAAGGGGTGCAAGGGGACACCAAGCTCTGTTCTCTTAAACACATCCTGCAGAATTATATTATGCAGAATTACACAGTTTGGGTGCCTGCTCACTTATGAAGAAATACATCTGAGTATCTGCATCTGTATATCTCAAGTTATTCCTCTGTTTGCAACAGAAGGACGTACAATTTTTTGCTTCAGACTCTGAAAATGAGAGTAATCAGAGATCTGAGGCATACGCATGAGTAATTCTGGTGCTCTTAGTAAATACGTTTGGGAGTTTTCTCAGACACCTAAGGACAATGAGCACAGATGATTTTGTACCCATATACCTAAATTTTCTATACTTTAGAAACAGAGTGATGACATCAAAATGTGTTAGATAGGAATGGCTCAGGCTATATGTCCATTTGTGAACTATATGAGAATTGCTTGGAAGACTGATATCATACATAACACACTTTTTTGTTCACTTGTTTGTTTTTTTCGTTGGACTTTCAATCAAATCTCCTCTTAGCTTTCCTTCTGTTGTATTTCTCAGGTAATAAACATGTTTTCACAAGGAAAGAAGGAAATTCAGGCATTGCTAAATCTGCTGAGAAAAAAATGATTGTTCTATCTAATAACAGACATTTTAATGTGAATAATAACTTAGTTGGGCATTAAAGGAAGGACCCATGAACTTTTATTTAGATGTAAATTCACCAAAGTACATTCAGTCTGAATCCATTCTCAACATACAGCGAAACTATTCATGTAGTTTCCTATATTAAAAAACAAGGGTTCTTAACTGCTCTTCCCAACACCGAACCCCACTTCAAAGATAGGAACTACTGGGAAAGACAATCAGCTGATAAAGCACAAGTGTGTAATTCCAGATATCCCCAACTATCTAGGATATCTGCTGAGGACATATAACATATTAGATAGGAATTACAAAAGGCCCTCACCTTCCTGATAGATGAGTTAGTCCAATAAGGAGTAATAAAGTTATTACAATAAATGGCACTAAAGTTACCTGAGTAGTTCCCTGAAGGAGAGATCTTCCTGAAGAGCAAAAGAAGAGATCATGATGCCACAGCAGGTTTAGTGCTTAACAACCAAACCTTAGTCTTACTCTTATTTCACCTCAAGAACAGGTATTTACCTTGTGTGCTCCCAATCTCCTTTTCCAACATGTCACGGAGTGCTCACTGTGCTAACATTGCCCTTGACACTGCTTTAATAGCAAAATCATTGTTCCATTTGTGTGGATTTGAGCCATTTAGATTCAGTGGCTGTGTCAGATCATGGTTCTTGTCCTCTTTTGTATTTCAGGAGCTGTGAATATCATTCATGTTGGCCAGCAATATTCCTCTGTGATTTAGTGAATGACCTGAAAATGGTTCGTCCTGAAGCCTACCCTACTGTTTAGTTAAGTTACTTCTCCAAACCCTAAGGAAACACTAAAAAGTACTTATGCCACTTTCCTGTTGCTGCTTCATCATTTACCTAGTGTACCTTTGTTATATATCTCATGTGAATCTTTTTGGTGTAAATTGGTGTTCAACACTTGCCTTTTACTTGCTTTTGATCCCTTTCTTTGGCACATATCATACAACTGTGAAGTCCTACAACTCTGAAATGCCAGTAATTTTTGCCTTCCATGAAGAATCCCACTGAATAATATTGAAATCACAGGAAAAAGAGATGCCTGCTTTCCCTTCAGACTTGTCTGTATGCACATCAATGTAGAAAAAACTCATGAAGTTTGGATGTGTCCTTGAACAGACAATCCACTACTGTATAACTCAATGCAAGATATAGTATAATGTCACGGTTTAACCTCAGCCAGTAGCTCAGCCCCACACACCCACTTTCTCACTCCCCTCCCAGTCGGATGAGGGAGAGAACTGGATGTGTGAAAGTGAAAACACTTGTGGGTTGAGATAAGAACAATTTAATGGATAAAGAAAAAGACACCCACACAAGCAAAGCAGAACAAGGAATTCACTATTTCCCATCGACAGACAGGTGTTCAGCCATCTCCAGGACAGCAAGGCTCCATCATGCATGGGAAGACAAACAACATGGCTCCAAATGTTCCCCTCTTCCTTCTTCTTCCCCTCAGCTTTATATGCTGATCACAATGTCATATGGTCTGGAATATCACAGAATAGAATCATAGAACATGTAGGGTTGGAAAGGAACTTAAGATCATCTAGTTCCAAGCCCCCTGCCATGGGCAGGGACACCTCACAGTAAACCATGACACCCAAGGTTATGTCCAACCGGGCCTTCAAAACCGCCACGGATGGAGCATTCACAGCTTCCCTGGGCAACCCATTCCAGTGCCTCACCACCCTTACATTAAAGAATTTCTTCCTCA
>JAOEHX010070123.1:2030-14473 GCA_025448015.1 Bolborhynchus lineola | reverse complement strand
GCTCCCACCCAGGTGTAGGACCTTGCACTTGGCATGGTTAAACTTCATCAGGTTGGCATCAGCCCACCTCACAAGCAAGTCAAGGTCCCTCTGGATGGCATTCCTTCCCTCCAACAAATCAATCGGGTCACACAGCTTGGTGTCATTGGCAAACCTGCTGAGGGTGCACTCAATCCCACTCTCCATGTCACCGACAAAGATGTTGAACAAGACCGGTCCCAACATCAATCCCTAAGGCACACCACTCATTCCTGGCCTCCAGCTGGACATTGAGCCATTGACCACAACTCTTTGTATGAGGCCATCCAGCCAGTTCTTTATCCACCTATCAAATCGATGTCTCTCCAACTTAGAGACACGGATGTTGTATGCGATAATAGCAAACGCTTTGCACAATTCCAGGTAGATGACATCAACGAAAGAAAGTAAATCTGCTTTTTAAATATTTAGCTGTAAAATGAGCAATGAAAAGCTACACTTTCATATGGGTTGTAGTTAAATAGACTAATTCTGGACATCTCAACATATAATAGAAATAACATTTGGTGGTTTAAATGTCAAATTATAATTTTCTAACAAAATTTTAATGCCATTGTTTTATAAGCAGGATGTCACAGACTGTCAAGGGGCTTGAGGGATCTCCACCTAATTGCATTCAGAGGCAACAGAAATAGGAAGATATGACCAGTAATATTAGGCACTTGGACTTTATCCAGTGAGTTTCTGCTAGTACAGGCAGTTCTCTTCCATATCTCTCCCAGTTTGGTAGCACTGAGCACCTTAATGCTTCCTACCCATCTGTCTTCACCTGTAACACTCTGAATAGACATTCCCCCCAGGCCAGTCCAGGGAGCATGTTCAGAGTGAATGAGCAGTATGCATATGTCCTTTTGCTAAAAATAGCAAGTGGTGTTGCTTGCCTCTTACCCATTAACACAAAGATGATGATGCTTAGTATATGAGGAACCTGAATCCAGTGACCTCCTCAGCTGAGGGACACAGCCTCCTGCATCTAGGGAAAAAAAAAAAAAAAAAAGGTCTTTGCACTAGAGTTCTATCCCAGAAAAGCAAACCTGATTTAATAAATCCAGCTATTACAAAGTAGGACAGAAGTAGTCTGAGGAAGGGCTCAGCTGTGACACTGATACTCTGTGTATACTGTTAGAATATGTTCTGCTTTAGTATATTTTTTTTAAGGTGTGGGTCTTTTATCTTGACCCACACCTAATATACTACTTATATACACACCTAGTATACTGCTAATGTAACACTGGGAAGAAGAGAATTTTCAGGAAACATTCAAATTAGGAGAATAATTTGCCAGACCAGACCACCGAGAAAGAAACATTGTAGAAAAGGAAACAGAATATCTGGGAGCTGAAACAGGATGAAGTTCAATTTTTCCAATCCAAATTTGACCATATAACAGACATGAAATACATCTGTCAAAAGAAAAGAATCAAGAATCAAGGACTAGTTGTGCTACAGTCTCTGATTTGCAAAATCTGTAGTGGTTCTTTATTTGGACAATGCTTCCTCTTCTTGTTGCTTAGTGTTTTGCCGCATCCCTTGTAAGTAATTCACTAAGAATGATCCCTATCCTTAGTCTGCAAAAAGCAAAAATATCGGCTGAACAAGAAACATTTTTATTGGGTAAGCAAAATGAGCTTCTCTTTTATTAATATTTTAGTGTCAGGCAGTTTTAAAAGCTTTTTCAAGAATTATTTTGTACTTGGAATTTTCTTACACATTTTCCTGGGTATTTCTTATTTTGCCCAGCATAAAATAAAGCTGTCACTGATACAAAAGATACTAAAGGACATTTAAAAATAGAAATTGATCTTGCCTTCTAGTTCATGAAATTCAGATGTTCCTTGTTTGGTCATTTTTAAGCAATTGTTTTTCATTCTTATAATGACTTTCAAGTTGCTTACTGCAAAAATCAACTCTGGCTATTTCTTATTAGTGTAGTAATTTCCAAAACTTTTTACTGCAAATGTTTGCTATCATATGCTTTGTTGTAACATAAAAAGAAAAAAATTAGCTCCTTAACTACTGCCTAGAGGCAGTATACAGCAATGGTCCACTTGCAAAATTATGATGTTATATGAGAATGGTTGAGGTGCATCCATGGATGAAATTTATCTGAAGTCATGGCAAGGAAAAAAATGAATATATAGTGTGAGTGATCATCTGACTCTGAAATACTGTTATTTACTGCAATATCCCTTTAGTAGATATTGTGGAGTAGAAAGGAACATATAGCCCTTTACAAAAGGCATAGAAATAAAGAGTGATCTGTTTTATAAGTGCAGGCATTACCAACAAAAGAACTGGGGTTTAGTTCTTTATGTTTTGATGTATTTGATGGTATATATTCCTGCTGCAGGCATGCTGTTGAATGATTTAAGTCATACTTTACTAAAAAAAGTTATTGCTTTTAGCAAAGTACTATCTTAGTTGTATCTGAACTGCTTATAATCTGAAATTAACCAAGTACTTTCAATTAGAAAATACTGGGCAATGAATGGGAAAATCTGCAAAAGCAGATTATGTTGGTATGATCATCTACCTTTTTTCCTGTAGTTCAACATAGATGAATTCCCATTTCTTCCATCTCAAAGACACAGTCCTGTGCACATGCAGTTCAGTGTTTATCAAATGGTGGTGGTCTGCAGTCTGGATGTAGTCAAATAAAAAGTTCTGACACAACTTTCCTAGGGCTTGAGGCTTGATACATTCCACGTTTCTATAGATGTCATGTTCTTTATGATTCCTCTGGTTGTTTCCTAACAAATCACTCCAGTTGGCATGCAATTTTACTAGCTACAGATAAAATACGTAGAATCAGTCTGGTCCAGCAGAGCTAGTGCTAGTGCTCTAATTCTATATAGGCTTCAGCAAAATTGTGCAGTGGTGCCTACAAAAACTGAATAGTCATGTAGTATGTTTTCTTGTGTTGAAAAGTGTGTGTCAGGGTAGCAATTAAAAACATCACTGTTTTCAGAGCTGTTCTTAGGCTGAAAGTCAAAAACAGCACTGCACCTGTCACTAAGAAGGAGAAAAACGACTGCTACTGCTGAACCCAGGACAGTGACAAAAGTGTGCCAGATCACACCTCTCTTGTTAGAGCTGCTCCGTTTTGAACAAAGAATCAAACTAGCTATAGGACAGGAAATCTGTCCCTTTTTGCTGTCAGATCAGAACTTGTTCTATGTGTCTTTTATAGCTTTCCCAACAAGTGCAAAGCCCCCAAAAAAACACCTGTGAAGGTTTTATGTAAAAGTACCTTGTGACCTCATAATTAAAGGAAACTAATAAGAGAACCAAGAATCTGAGTTCAACCTTTGCTCCCTGCTGTAACCTACCCATAGACCTTAGCCAATTTCTTGTGCTTTCAACTGCTACCCTGCAAATTCATACAGCCCAGCACAGCTCTAGCGCTACAATATTTAATAGCAGTAGACTGACCTACATAATCTTGGTATTAGGAGTGTTAGAACAACTTTTTCCTTTTGGGCATCTCATAGACAAGTTATGTGTGTGTTGTAGGGTGGGGAGCCAGGGGGATCAGGATTCTGCTATTTCTTTGCAGCATTTCTTCTAGAGGACCTCTGGCTGTGCATGGACTTCTTATAAAGCTGACAACAACCAAACTGCATTCTATTTAATGACTGTAAAATTCCATAAAAGAGATGTAGAGATTTATGACACGATAGAACCTTTGCTGAGCACTACACCACCCTTTAGGTATACGAAGTTGACAAAGCCTTCTGTAAGGCACTGTTAGCAACTGTTCTTTGATTAGGAGACACTGAGATGCTTAACCAAGTATACTACTAGAAGTGCTGGAGGTCACCAACATCTGTGTATGCATGGACTCTCTTTTGAAGAAATAACAATACTCACAACAGGTACTCTTTAAGTCATGTAGATAAATGGATATTATTATCCCATCTGCTTTTCCTTTTCTCCTTTCTTTTCCTTAGAATCTCCCTTAGTTACAGTTCCAAGAGCCTGGATACATTCATAGCATACCTACTGTGAATCTGTCAGTTTCATGTAAATTGCTACAAGTGTACTCACTATGAAAATGAACCCATGCGCCTTGTAAATAATTGCTCTGCTTTCAGCTAATGAAAAGTGTTATTTAGAAGGCAGGTATTTCTATGAATAAATTTCTATACCGTGTAGTCCCTGGCAATTTCACTGTGATTTTGCAGGGCTAATCTAACAGAACTGGCTATTGAAACAACTGTTAAGCATGAAACTGGAGAAGTCTGATCATTCATTTCTGTTCATTCTCATACTCTTCTTATAGTGCATTTTATCAAGTTATGTTGATGTTTCCTTCTTACTAACACTGGGAAAATTGCACCCTCCCCCTCCCAGTTGAATTTCTATGAAATGAACTGCAATCTAAACTGGGAAGTGTTACAGTGCTCTCTTCAAGTTAGAAGAACTTGTCACATATGAAATAATATTTTTCTAACTGCTTCCTTAGATCCTTTCAATTGTTTCTTATAACTTGTTTTTAATAGGATTAAATATTTTAATGCTGGATAAACATCTTGCTTCTGTTTCACTGCTTCTTTATTAAAATAAGTGCTATTTTTCCAACCTTGATATTTCTACATGGGTGCATTAGTGGGTTTAGTCTTGAATGACTCAAAGATTTAACACTTAAATGTAACAAATCACATTACATATTGAAGTAACAACTTCTTATAGTAGAAAGTTTTAATTGCATGCATCTTAATTACTCTGAACTCCCTTTCAAAAATTGCATCAGGGGAAAAAGTAAAAGAAATAACTGAAAAAAAAAATTATCTTTGAATCCTTATTTAATGTACTATGTATGATTAACAATTGCTTTACGGTTTTCCAAAGAGCAAAGCATGTATACTCTTTTGACTTTTAAAGTTGTTTCACTCATTCAAAGAGATATGTCTGCCAAGACATATTTTTAGGTTTTTCTCTCTCCCAACTCTCTCCTTCAAATACTTCCATTCCCCAAATCTGAAAATTTAGGATACTTCATTTTTTCCCTGCTGTCATATGCAAAGATATCATCACAGCTGTAGTATGAAAAATATCTCTTTATGGTCACTCACAATGTTCATTTGCTGCTCATAAGGCAATTCTATGACTTAGTGATTAACTGTTTCAAGCTAGCACAGGATTTGGGAGAACAAATAAATGAAGTACAGGAGGCAAATAAAAAGCTCTAAAGATAATCTTCCTAAGATGACACCATTCCTCAGATCCAACTAAATAAAAATAGTCTTCTTAACAACTGGGTAGAAATATTTTGATAGCATTTATGTGAAGAACTTCCTATTAACCTGTAGGTCCTAGGAAAGTTATATATTTCTGGTTAGTATTGCAATAATTTAAAAATGTAATTGCTTGTGCAATAGCATATGCCAACCTTGTTGCAAGGGTGTACATGTTGAAAGCTGTTGATTTGCATGCACAACTTAGTCTTATTAAGCTTGGAAAGCGGATGCAAAAAAATATGTTCTTTAACTAGAAAATCAAGGACTAGGCTCGGTATCAATTCTGAGTCAAGCATGATGTGTTCATTGTTGAGTTTGTACTACATTGAGCATACACATAACAGTAGCTCTTCAATAAGTACTAGAATCTACAGGTTAGCTACTTACTACTTAATTTCTTAAGAAATCTGGATTGCAAGGTTAAAATTTTATAAATAAATGAATAGGAGGCTGGGGACTCACAGATTTTTTTGTCCTCACACTGCTTTGTCAATTTCCAGAAAAAAAAATATTTTTTCCATTCAATGATAGTATTTTTTACATTGCCTTAAGCTTAGCATCTACAAACACAAGCATCCAAACAGTTACTAACAAAGTAAAAAATCAATTTTATAATTGATTTATAATATGACTAACCAAGAGAACTCTGCATAGCTCATATTCTATATTTATTGTTTCTCTGGACAAATTACTGTTCTCTTTTTGAGATATAGTTTATATTACAGTATACAAGAAGCATTTTCACAAACATGGAAACTATAAGAAAGATGCATAATAACAAAATTTGTCTTCTTAATATACTGAGAACTCAATATGAAAGGAAAACCTAGGATTCTGTGGATGTAAGTCATGTTTTATTTGGTCTCATACTTATCAATAGACAAGACTTAATTTTAATGGTATTCTCTTTATTTCTTTAAATATTTCTATGGTGTGTGAAAACATCTATTCACATTGAAAATTTTCTTTCTTTCATTGTGACAAAATAATTGAAAAAACCCTTCAATTAGTATCAGTCTTTTCTATTAATGTTTACCCGCTAGTAATTCCTGCATACTTTACCACTGAACTTCAGACAAATTAAACAATAGTGATATTCTTACTGTTTCCAGAATTGTTCAAAGAGTAGAATTCTGCTAGAAATGCTAGTATTGGGGAATTCCATCTTAAATGTCACTCAGAAGGAAAAACAAAATTTTTCAGTAGTTTGGTGAGCTACAAGACTTTCATTCAGTTTGTTTGAAAGATTGTAAAATCCTATTTTGGAGTTATATCAACCAACTTAAAGTTTTAGTCTATCACAAACCTAAACATTACCAAATAACTGTGAACTTCAAAGAACTTCCAATTATTCTCTTGATGTAAAAAAAAAAAAACCAAACATTAATATAAATAATACAGTTGAAATGTTGAGGCTTAAATGGTAAGGAATTATAATTCAATTTCTTAAATTTTACTACCTTATTTCTTTTATCTGTCATTTATTTGAGGAAGACAGTTATTACTGCGAACCGTAATGACTAACTGTAAAATGAAGTGAAAAATAATGACTGTATAGAAGGGTCCAGGTTTTATCACAATGTAATTTTTTCTTTAATGCCCTTACAACTAGGAAAGAGCTGAATATTACATTTACAAGAAGAGTTTTATCATCAGTGTATGTTTCTCTTTCTGACATTTTCTTCCTTAATCTGCTTTGAGTTTACAGTTACTACATGCTTGAATCTATCTAGGGCTTGGTTTCTTAGTTCTTCCTAGGTAATTACTTATCAGTTTACTAGATCTTACAGTGTTTAGAATAACCTTTTAAATAGAAAAATTTTCACTAAGCATCAAACTTAGGTATTTTTTTCTCTGTGGTACAGTTTATTATACTCAAGCATGTAAGTATGCAGACTGACATCCATATGCAGTGATTGCTCTGTTTTACAAGGAGGTTGATTTCTCTTTTGAGCATAAGGCTTATTAATATGATCATTTTTCAAGCATTCATGAGGGTACAAGATCTAGTGACACATGAACTCTGGTGTCTATGTAAAATAAAGTCAGCAAATTGATTTTGGAGAAGCCATTTCTAAACAAGGATCAAATGTTGGCAATAAATGTCAATTGTAGTCTAAAAGTTGCTAGAAATATAAAATGTATTCCAATAAAAATCAACTAATAGCTGTTATTATATAAAATTATTTGGAGAGGAAATGCAAGTCTGTTAGCCTAGCTTTTCAGGAGCTGTCTTTCTTCATTATTTTACTAGGCTGGGTGTAAAAAAGTTAAAGCAAACTTTTGGGATTTTTTTATTTAGCAAAATGTTCTTGTCATTTCTCTCAGGAAAGTAATATCACCACTTCAAAAGAACTTGGGGTATTTTTTAAATAGGCAGTTCAACATATATTGATGCTATTCAACATAGTAGCAGTGCAATCTCCTATTACCTTCTCTTGCATTCATTTAAATAAGACTTTTGTTCTTTGGGTTTTCATCCTTCAAACACTTGTTGATTTCTTGTTTCATTACAGGCACCAGACAAGCTACAGCTGCCAAATTTTCTAGAATTTTCTATTCTTTCTTTGTAAATCTGTTCCTTCACTTTTTAATTTTTATTTTTTTTTAATTTTTTTTCATGGTTGTCTCTGAATTCCCTGTAGTTTATAAAGGTTTATCTGAAAGGTAACTTTTTGAAGTGAATCCTTTATTCAAAGTGTCATTCCACTAGAGATGTCCAGAGGCAAGTACTCTCTCTCTGCTTTGTCATGAGATATCTCTGCATATGTAGCTCTAAACTGGAAAACATTGGCTCTTCTTTGCTGTCATTTCGCATTGAAACCTCACAGTTCATTATCACACAGACATGTCCTTTGCATTTCTGAGGCTGTCTATCATGAAGATCTCTCTACCACACTGATGATTTGTTCTTCACGTGATTGCCTCCTTTTATCCTTTCAGCCCTCTTAACTTCCAAAGTTGCATATAATTTTACATTTCAAGAACCATGGTTAGGCAGTGGGGCTGTGCATGTCTTGGCATGAATACTGGCACTAAGGTCTAAATGATTTTGTTTGTCCTTTCAAACTTATTGATGTCAAGTTTTTATCAATTTTTTGTCACATGTTTATTCTCTCCAATAAGGTATATGACATATAATAAAATTAAGATAGAAATCAACTGATTTTCTGGGAGACTGCGTTTGATAAGTAAAATGTCTGAGCCTGTATATCTCCTGCTATGTTTTATCTATTGGCATTCAAGGGAAATGAAGAGAAAATTATACTAAATACCAGAGATTTTACAGACTTTGCTGCTGTTTATGATGCTGGTTGAAAAGAAAAACAGGGTTCATTTAATGGCAAGCACAGTTTCAGGGCCATCTGAAAGCATCACAAAGAAGGTATTGTTTTATTTTCTAGTCATATGTTTAAAAGACACGAAATACTAATCCTGGTGCATGTTGAGTGCATCTACTAATATTTGACTTGCTGACTGAAGTTTTCTAGGTTGACATTTCAATCTGTCATTTTAACCGGGAGTCATTTGCTTTGCATAGGTCATTGTGTAAGCAAAAGGCAGATATTTCTGTCTGTGGCCTAGGTAAAAGAATTATTTTTAACATGGGAATTTTTTTATGGATTTTCACCCAACATGAAATCATAGCCTCTGGTGGTAAGATACAGTTTTAGTTTGCCATGTTTACAAGATTTTAGCATGTAGTGTGTCACAATCTATATCTTGCTAACAAGTTCAGTTGAGAACTTCAGCATAGATTTTTATTCATTTTGGAAAGAAGATGCCATTTATTGACTGGAACACTGGATGTTGGGTATCAATTCTAAAAGTTCTGTATAAGACTCTCTGGTTGACTTCAAGTGAAATTTTTTCTATGCTTTAGATTTCATCTCTTTTAAAATAAATGTAGTGAAATAATCTCAGGTAAAAGGGTGAGAATCGCAGAATCACAGAATGACTGAGGTTGGAAGAATTGTCTAGTCCAACCTATCTGCTCAAGCAGGGTCACCTAGAATGCATTGTTCAGGATTGTGCCAAGAAAGCTTTTGGAAAGGAGCAACCAAGGAAGCTCCACAATCTCTTGGGGCAACCTATTCCAATGCTTAATCACTCTCACAGTAAAGAAGTTCTTCCTCATGCTTCCTCATGTTTCTGTGTTTTCATTTATGCTCATTGCCTTTTGTCCTGTCATCTGGCACCAACAAGAAGAGCTTGGCCTCATCCTCTTGACACGCCTCTCTTCAGATAGAATTATAGAATCATAGAATAGTTAGGGTTGGAAAGGACTTTAAGGTCATCATGTTCCAACCCCCCTGCTGTGGGCAGGGACACCTCACACTAAACCATGTCACCCAAGGCTATGTCCAATCCGACTTTGAACACCACCAGGGATGGAGTATTAACAACCTTCCTGGGCAACCCATTCCAGTGCATCACCACCCTCACAGTAAAGAACTTCTTCTTTATATCCAGTCTAAGCTTCCCCTGTTTAAGTTTTAACCTGTTACCCCTTCACTACAGTCCCTAATACTTAGATGCACTGATCAGATCATCAGATCCACCGAAGCTTTCTCCTCTCTAAGCTGAAAAGACCCAACTCCCTTAGCCTTTCCCTACAGGAATGATGCTCCAAAACCTTAATCATCCTAGTAGCCTTTCACTGCACTTGTTCCAAGAATTCCGTGTCTCTTTTGTACTAGGGAGCACAGAACTGGACATAGTTCTGCAGATGTGGCCTCAGTAGGGCTAAGTAGAGAGGGAGGATTACCTCCCCCACCTTCTGGCAATGCTCTTCTTAATGCAGCCCAAGATACCACTGGCCACCTTGGCCACAAAGGCACATTACTGGCTCGCAGACAACTTTTGCTCACCAGGACCCCCAGGTCCTTCTCCACAGAGTTACTTTCTAGCAGGTCACCCTCAAGCCTATACTGGTGAATAAGGTTATTCTTCCCCAAGTGCAGGACCCTGCACTTGCCTTTATTGAATTTCAAAAGGTTCCTCTCTGCCCATCTCTCCACCCTTTCTATATACTTCTGAATGACAGCAAAACACTCTGGGGTATCAGACACTCCTAATTTTGTATTAGTGCATTTGCTGAGGTGGCACTCTATCCTTTCATCCAAGTCACTGATGAATAATTTAAGCAGTACTGGACCGAATGGATATTTAAATGATATTTAATAGAAATGTTTTCTCCTCTCTCCTCCACTCCCTCCAAAAAAAAAAAAAAAAAAAAAAAACAAAAACACATTCATCTGGATTTGGGTTGGTTTAGGGTTACAACATACAGCTGAATAAACATGCAAAAGCTCTGAATAAATTGGGTCTTGGAATGAAGAGAAAGAAAGATGACTTAAATTACCCATTGTAAGAGCACATGCTCCCAAAAAAATGGTTGCAACTTTTAGACACATGATTTCCTCTTGACAAACATGTACAAACAAATATGAATTTTTATTTCCTCACATATTAATAAGAAAGATTAATTTAACAAAAACAAGGATTTGAGCAGATCTATGCTAACTTCAGGACTAATGGAAGCTTTTTCATATGTGGTTAATGATCTGAGAGCTTTTGTGATTGGTAGATCCTTCATGTTGGCAACTGTAAGGCAGGTGGAAATGTTTTAACATTTTTCTGACAAATAGACAGATGACAGCATCCCTTGATGGTGTTTTTTATGACATGGATTCACCAAAGACTATCTCATTTACTTGAAAATGTCAGCAGCTGGAATGGGAGCAAGCTGGTGACTAATCAGTCTGAATTAATTGCAGTCATTAATTTTAATTGGGATTCAAAATGCTCCAATTTGGTGTACATTTAAATTACTAATTAAGTTTTATTCTTTATATGTATCTCATATGAATCAATTACTGATAATTCATATCTGAGCTAAATACCTGAAAAGCAAACAGAAGAAAGCTTATTATTTCAATCTTAAACAGTGCACATTTAAATTTGGCACTAATAATACAAAGTGAGAAATATGTCACTTTGAAGTAAGATTCTGTGAAGAAAGGAAAAAAAAAATCAGTGCTTGAATAAAATCTATACCTTTATTCAGAAAACATTAATTACTTAAATTTTTTCTCAATAAATAAAAATACATAACCGGTTTGGGGTTTGGGGTTTATTTTGTTTGTTTGCTTGCTTGTTTTTAAAAAGATTTTGCACAAAGGGTTATCTCCTAAACTGTCTGAAATCCCTTAACTTTTTTTCACCTTTTTGGAAAAAACAGCTGTCCAAACATGAAGCAGGATTCTCTGTCCCCTACTACTCCACACACTTTGAATAAAAATAAGATGTTGTAAAAAAGAAATTTTTTTAACAGTGCACTGACTGAATTCTGCCCAGAAAAGGGCCTGACAAAAATATTTAAATAATAACTAAACCAATAAATACATAAACCCAATAAATAGTAAATGATACAAAATGTAAATATATCAAGGACTAAGATATTCTAAACACTCCAGAGGCCTTAGTAACATGCTGTGCTGAAACTTTATTCATTTATAAGTAGTAATACAGCTTTCCACTGTATACAGCTCATATGATGCTCTTCTGTCAGTAATACAGAGAAATGGATAACCTACTTGAAAGAACTAACTAAAAGTAAAAAGATTCAGGTCAAAATGCATGAGGGTAGCTGGAGAGATAGTGAGTAGAGTTAGTACACTAAAAAGTCTTCCTTTCAGTTTCTGGTCATTTCCAGGTTGTAAAATCACAATAATAATCAGATATTCTGCACGATACAGCCCACCATATTACTTGCATACGGGAGCTTTAAAGTAATATAGAATCATAGAATAGTCAGTGTTGGAAGGAACTTTAAGATCATCTAGTTCCAACCCCCTTGCAATGGGCAGGGACACCTCACATTAAACCATGTCACACAAGGCTATGTCCAATCTGAACACCTCCAGGGATGGAGCATTTACAATTCATTCCAGTGCCTCACCACCATCACAGTAAAGAACTTCTTCCTTATATCTAATCTAAACTTCCCCTGTTTAAGTTTGAACCCATTACTCCTCTCAACACAGTCCCTAATGAAGAGTCCCTCTCCAGCAACCATATAGGCCCCCTTCAGATACTGGAAGGCTGCTATGAGGTCTCCACACAGCCTTCTCTTCTCCAGGATGAACAGACCCAACTTTC
>JAOEHX010070118.1:0-23391 GCA_025448015.1 Bolborhynchus lineola | reverse complement strand
TGGTCACACTCCTTTTGATGCAGCCCAGGATACAGTTGGCTTTCTGGGCTGCAAGAGCACACTGCCGGCTCATGTTCCTTTTTGCATTGACCAACACCCCCAAGTCCTTCTCCGCAGGGCTGCTCTGAATCTCTTCTCTGCCCAACCTGGGGCTGTGCCTGGAATTTCTCTGACCCAGGTGTAGGACCTTGCACTTGGCATGGTTGAACTCTAACTGATATCTGCCTGTTGTAATTCACACCTTGCAGTGCAGCCAGCAAACTCCTTTATTAAATAAACTGTCTCTTTGTCCATGGATATTAAATTGACCCAATCTAGGAGCATTTTAGGAGACAGCAGACATACAATCCAGCTATACTATGGAGCTGTAAGCATTCTACTTACCATTAAATAAACCCTTTGCTTGAATTCTGATCTTTACCTCAGATCACAGTGGTGGGTTCTAGTATCATGGAGGAAGAAGTTGTCTCATGGTACTACAGGTGAAAGACAAATTTTCAAGAGGGATTAAGTTAGAAATTCATTATAATTTATCTTGCAGATAGTGAACACCAGGAGGAGTGAAAAATACACAAACACATAGGCAAGGTAAGTACTGTCATCATGCTTGCTGCAAAGCATTTGTATTGCAGTGCCAAAGATTTCCAGACTAAACAAAGTTTGAAAGACCTTATCAAGACCTACATTTTTGTGAAGTCTGAAATTCAGAATAAACTCAATTTTGAGCTTTCAGAAATGTCATTGGGTTTGTACTGATACAGAAAGTTTCTTCTTTTAGAAGGTTTAATAACACCCAGAAGCTTATACTTAAACTCTTGAAAATAATAACAAAACTTAGTGTTGGAAGAGAAAAACATGAGAATTCCAGTGTAGGTATTATATATTTATAGCACCATTTCAGCAAGGCTGATGCCTTTTATGCAAAGTGAATGACCAGTCAGGAGGCTGCAGAAACAATGTGCATGAGGTGCTGCTTGCTTTTATTAGAGCTGGGGAAAAGCATCACGTACAAGAGATGGCAGCCTATTGATTTCTTTAATTTTAAGGTAATTTAGGCCAGTTTAACCGGTTTTTGGAAGGTACTTTTCACCTAAACAAATATAAGGACTTTTGCTGTGGACAACATGAACGAGCTGGTCCAGAAGAGGGTTCAGGGGATGATAGGGACAGGATAGGCCCTCAGCAGAGAAAGATATAGGGCAAAACAGCACACAACAAAATTCACAGCATCAATGCAGCAAATCACTTGTCTTTGTGCATTCTTTAGAACAGAAGGCTTGTTCCTAGAACTTATTTCTGACACTACCAGGGTGCAACTAAATTGGCAGGTGAGAATACAGAGCTGAGTTTCACATATCCCAGTTATTAGAGGCCTGGATCCAGTTCAGGATCTAAACACATCTGTATTTGCCAGCAATTCTGTTGACTTAATTAATCATCTGAAGTCTACTTTAATCATAGTTGAAAAATTATATAGGAGTTCATGGCTCCATGTTCTCCTGAGAAAGAACAGGGAGGTGCAAATGACTTTCACATATTTGGAAACCAGTTTGCTATTCAGCTGATGTGAGCAACATTTGGTAGATACATGGTGTCTCAGTCTCTTGAACAGCTCATCGAAAGCAAGTGATGGAAATTTCTCTGGCATACTGTACTGAGCACCTCACTTCCACTATTCATGAGATATCTACCTGTTCTGTTTCTGTCTCTCTGGGTAAAACCCAAATGCTTCCATCTAGCTCTAATCTTTTGGAGGACTGATTTTCCTTGGCATGGTTTCACTGAGCCTCATTATTCGGTGTGCTCTGAACCACCACCACTTCATTCTCTGCACTAATTTCCCCTCTACTTCACTATTTTTCACTACCTTTTGCTGTACCTAATCTTATTGGTTCAAATCAGCTTTGCTTAACATTATGTCCCATTTGGTTTTGCTCACAGAAATTAATTTTTTTCACTTGCAGTTTACAGGAGCCATTACTGATCATGCCAAATAATCTGCCACCTTGATATTCTTGTGACTTTGCTAATCAGCATTGGTTTATGCAGAAGAGACTTTTTCTTCCTAAAAGGTCCTTCTGATCAGTCAGATGGCCAGTTTTGCAAGCTGACTTTCAACTGTTTGGTACCCAAATACGTTTGGAAAGGCTCACTTGTTCCAGAGAGAGACTGACAGACATGTCTGGGATGGCAGCAGGGTATAATCCAAACTATAGGGTGTAGCAAGGGAAGGTGAATCCTTTCAAAAGGTATTTATGTTGGCTACCAGCACACTGTGCTATTAGATGCTGACTGCCCACAGCATACAAAACACATGTATGTTTATTCACATAAGCAAACACGATACTCAAAACACTAGCTGCACCAGGGCTACTTCATACAACTGAGATTAGATACATCTGATCAGCTGAGGCTCCACAGTGAAGTCTCCAAACAGACCCTGAGAATCAGATAAGTGAAGAAATGTAAGCTGAATAATAAATAAAATTTAATTAGAGTAATTAAATAGACATAAAAATATTCAGAATATTGCTGCTCTGCTGGGAGCCTTTTGTCTTTAAGTGGTTAGTTCTCTTTCACAAACTTATTTGCCCCTAACAGGGTATATACCCACAGTTATACCAACTCTCCTACTATTTTTCAGCACTATTTTGTTTAAGGAAGCAGATACTTCAACAAGATGAAAAAAAGTAAACCAACTGATTTTTAAAGAAAAAACAGTTTCATAGACTAGATTTGGAGACTGTCTGAAATGAGGTTCTTTCTCATTTGATATTCTATTTGTAGGTGTTTAACAAAGCTGCATGGAGCCATGCTTTCTCCATTTTTGAGATACAGCTTTGTCAAATAGATGCCAATAGTTGCCCTCATCAACTCTTCTAAGAAGGGAAAGAATGACCCAGGAGTGAGAAATTTGTATTTGCCTACCTGCATACATGCCCGTTTTTGTATTCAGCCTTCCGTCTTCAAAAGACCTTATGCATACTGGGCTACCAGCCTACACCAAATCAGTGCAAAATAGTTGTCCTAAAGGACAGATTCTCTCCATCTAACTTTGATGATGTCTTGATTGATTTTTCCCCCTTTTTTAAGTACTGGCGGCAGTTTAAGTAAACTTTGGGGATTGCATGTATGAATACATGCAATATATGGGGCTCTAATTAAAGAGGAATGTTCTCTGAAAATAGAAGAATTCAGGCAATCAAAAGAAAAACATGATTCTGATTCCAGTTTCCAAAGCCAGCAGCAAACTGCCAAATTACCTCCATAAAAAGGGAGGCAGAGGCTGCAGTTCTAGACAACAAATAGCAAGAGAAAGACTGCTTCACTAGGACCTTACAGCCTGTGGTGCTACTTTATGCAAAGCAAAATTAAAGCATCCACACATCCATGGTACTTAGCTCAAACAATCAGGGTATTATGAATCACAAGACAAAGGCATTAAAACACCCTACATCCCACAGTCACAAAGGAAGAAGTTCCTGTGGCTTTAAACCCTGAGAGACAAAGGCCATAATTTCTGGAAATAGATATGAGTTTTCTTTATGCTTTTGATAGTTTATTTGGAACTTATGTTATAATACATTTGTCTGAAGCAGAACATGCATAACAGATTTTTGGATCCTCAGTATGCCATAAATTTAGATTGTTACTATCCAGGGGAAAAAAGATAAGAGACATTTTCCATATATCTCTTTCTTACTATAGCTCAGAATAACTGTATGTTATGAGCTTTCCTCTGTGACGAAAACTTCAGTATGATGCAGAAAAATCAACAGATCCAAGTACATAGATTTGGAATAACTACCTATGTCAAAACCTAGCCCCTATTGATCCAATATCTAAGGAAAAAGGAAGAACTGGGTGTCCCCTTCTCAGATTGGAGAAGCAGTAGTCTATACGGCTTAACTCCTTGCTTTTCCTAAGGCAGCTGTGTTAGTAAATGTATTTGTAATTTTCTTTCCAAAATTGTATCTGGCTACAAACTGTTTATAGTACTGCTTATGTAAGTAAGCAAACATTATAAAAGTACTATACCTTGCATATTAGCAAAACTTGGAAATGTTATTGCAATTTCTACTTTAAAAAGCCTAACAGACTTAGAATTCATTCATTCACCTTCTAAAAGCTGTTTTCATTATCAAACCTGAAAACCCATTTTGACTGAAAATGGGCTGTGAAAATAGCAACAGTAACATTGAACATATTCCAGAAGCAGCACTCAACAGTTATTAACACCTACACTAGTTACAGCTGTAAGTGTAAAATTTAGGAATTTCAATGTTAAAGCATGGAAAGGATAGAATTAATATACACATTATTCTGACAAAGTATTTTAAAGCAAAAAAGTACAAAAATATACTAAACCCTGAAAAAATTCACTGCACCGTTCTGTGTATTTGAATAATTAGTAAAAATATCTGCCAGAAAACTGACAGGAAATCCATTTCTAAATATATTTCATTATAAGGTAAATCTTTACGTTGGCCCCAAAATTATTTGTCTAGCACATAAGCATAGTCACTATTTTAATCTATTTTTATTTTCGTGAGATAAAGAAGCATTTAAGTGAACTGAAATAACTTTCTTATAAAACACTTCAGTTATTTGTGGTTAAATGATAATATAAAAATTAGACCTACCATCTGGAAAATAAGAAAGCAGAAACGTGGCTTGCTCTCTGTGGCTGTGTCCTTTGCACTGATTTCTCTGCTGCAGTTTGTACCAGATATTACTGGGAACTCTTTTTAACTGGCTTGTGCAATTCCTATCTGTAAGAGCAAGATATAAAGCTTCATTTTGTGACACCTCCCACTGAGTAGAGCAAAACATGCAAATTACTGTTGTAAACTTAAGTACCCATCAGAGATGACATCTCATCGTTCCAATTAATCAGTTATCAGCGTAGGTTTTCCATTTATCATAACTTATTCCACTTTAGCATGATTATAGAGCACTGAATCTGCTGGCTGGTTACTGGCTTTCTCATATAGAATCATAGAATAGTTAGGGTTGGAAAGGACCTTAAGATCATCTAGTTCCAACCCCCCTGTTATGCCTGGGGAGAACAAAGAAGGGACAGTCAGTCGGCTGAGGGTGCTTTGAAACAGATTTTGTCTGAGAACAGTGACAGCTTTGCCTGGTCTAGTTGGGCAGCAGTTCCAGGAGAACAGCTCTAAAACCCACTGGAGCAGCAGGAACAGTTTTTAATGAAGGAATCTGCTTCACTGAAGTTTTTAAACGAAGGCTGCTGAGAAACCATTTGTCTGCACCAGCAAGTAAATTAATTCTCAGAGGGAAAGAAGGCTGGAGGGGCAGAGCAGCTCCACAGGAAATGCAGAACTCTGAGAGAGCAAGGAGTGGACACAATCCTGTGTACAGTGGCCCACAAGAGCAGGTATTCAGGAGACCATATGGGCCACCAAATGTCAGAAAGGCATTTTTAAGGAGCACTGTTCAAGACTGCTGAGCAGCCTTCAAAGCTTCAGCACTAAACCTGGACCCATCTGATCAAAGGTCCCATCTTGTGCAGCAGCCAGCCTAAGCAGATAATTTCAGTACCAAATCAGCCAAATTCCAAAGGACAAATCAGCCTGTACATTTTAGCAGAATAACCCCTAAAGATGTTTTGGGCATTGACTGTTAATTCTCCCTTCAACCAAAAAGATTTTATACTATGATCATTCTAACTCTTATTTTTCCCTGGCAGAGTTATGAATATCTTTTATCACTTCCAGTATTCATGGAACTCCGCTGTCAGCATGCAGCAACTCCACAACAATACACACAGATGTAGCAAAAATCTTACTGATGTCATACCCATGCTTTCCCCAGTTCTTGGTACAGCTTTTCCTCTGAAGGAGTCTGGGGGCTGCATTTTACACATAATACAGAAAATGCAATCAAACCTACAACAATAAAATCTCACAATGCTTTGGTCAACCAGTCAGGGTCAGCTCAGATCCCTCCCCTGAAAAGCTCACTGGAGCACTGCAGTTTTGTGTCAGGGAAGTCTGAAGCAAGCATTGACATTCACTGGTAGATTCAGCATCCTCTCACAATGACATGTCCCTTACTTTAGGGAGAAGTTAAATATATTCAGGTCAAGCTAACTTCCATTGTCTGGACACAGAATAAGTTCTTCTGCCATAAAGCTCACTGAAACTTAAATCAGAGACAGTCATTGTGCTGCTCCATATGCCAGAAGAGCCCTTCATCCTGTAGTCTGCTCCTCATGCCCAGGTTGTTTCTGGAGCATAATGCAGGTGGGAAACTGAGCTCCTGGCTAAAGGGGATAGTTTCCAGCTGAGCAAAAGCCATCTGCAGCTTTCTTAAGAAACTACAGTTAATGTAGAATGCTTCTTAACTTTTGGCCCATCTTCTAAAAAATTCCTATTTGATAAGTATATGGAAAAATATGCTGATGGAAATATGTCAAGAATTGTCTTTGATGAATTAGATGCTGCTCCCTTAGCAGCCTGCATGCAGAACATTTCAGCAAACAGAAGGAACATTCTTCAAGCAAAGAGGTCAAGTAGTAATGGGTTTAAACTGAAGTATGGAATAGCTAGACAAGACAGCAGGTAAAATCTTTTAACAGGAAAGGTAGTGAAGCACTAGAAGAGTTTTATGGGAACTAATACCTGCCGTTATTAGCCAGGAAATATTTGCTGTGCACGTTTTTCTGCACCCTGCTTGCAGACTGTCACTGCATGCTATAGGGGACATCTGGACAGAAGCAATCCTGGCAGGAAAGGTTTCACTATCTACATTTGTTGAGGACAACACTAGTGGAGCACTAGTGGAGTTAGCAGATGGTGGGATGGTGGGGGAAGCTGTTGTTGGGTGTGCCATAGGCATGATAGGTCTAATGTTTCTTATCTGGTGGGGATCCACCCTAATGACATTGCAGTGCCCTTCCTGTTCCTCTGTGTTGTGATGCCTTACTTGTGGCCAGCATAGGCACCTCTTGCTTTGTGCAAAATAAAAATCAGAAAAGTTTTTCAAGGGTTATAATGGGAACGGACTCCTCTTCCCTCAAGGTAAAAGTTGCCCCTGATTTTTAACATTAATCATGCAGTCCTATTACCACCAACATTGTGATAAAGACAAAGGGGCTGGTCTCTAAATAGCTCTCTTGGTTCTTTTTACTGAGAAGTTTGAGACAGTCATCACAAGAAGAAACTGTTGAGGGGTACATGCCTAACCAGAGTTTACTGGGTTAATGTGGCAAGATCTGAGGGGATGGCTAATGTCAGAAGAAGGAGCTGCCTCCATGTTGGACTTAGCCAGTTTTAGCTGGCTCCAGTTGGGTCTGGGATTTGCCCTTGACTGTAATTGGTGAATGATTCCCTTTACCTCAACCCTCACACTTTTCATAGTATTTCCTCTCGAGGTCCTGTTAAGGAGGAGGAGGGATAGAGCAGCTTGTTGGGCCCCTGGCAGCCAGACAAGGTCAGTTAGCATGGCAGGGTCCCACATAAGAGTAAATGAAAACATGCACGTGGACAGAAAAAGATAAACAAGAATTTTTAATTATAATACCATCAGTATTTTCATTATACTCACCTTTCCCCTTCTTTCCACCAATATGGATTCAGGTTTGTACTGCGAGGGGCCAGATAATTCAGAATTCAACAGAACAAACAGTTCTGACTTCAGGCTTGTGTCATTCCATATTAAGTCTCTTATCAGGTTTTCAGCTCCACTGTAGTTGCCAGCTAGCATGATAAAGTTCAGAGGATACAAAATGGAGGTGAGAACATCCTGAAGGAAGAAATTGGCAAAAGTAACAGTAATTATATCTGCTCTTTTTAATGTGGCTGTCATGTATTTTCCTTTGGGTTGCACGCTGATAAGTTACTTGGAAAGCTGTGTGACCACCAGCAGTTTATAAAAGATCTTAACAATGATCGTTAGGCTTGTAAGGCCAAAGACAATATTCAAACAAAAATCTTGATGTCATCACCAGAGTTGTTGTATCTTAAAATCATATTCTCTTTCTAAAGAAGTTCTCAATTTCTCTGCTCCATGCCATGCCCCAAAAGGAAAGCAGCTGCACTACCATCCCACAGAGTGTGGATACAGCCATCCAGAAGCAAAATAATAGCAGCTGCTCTGAATGTCACCAGGCCAACAGGATCCCTGTGGGGAGACCACAAGCCCACCAGAGAGGGAGTTGGTGCAGTACATCTGTTGCTTTTATGGAAATAAATACTTCACTGACTCACCAGGACCTCCCATTCCCACAGGTGGTCCTGTCCTCAGATGCTGGAATGCCTTACAATATAGAGATGAGAATGAGTCTGAGCAGGCAAATGTCTTCGGGCAAGAAACCTATCCAAAGTTTACGCACAAAAGAAAAGCTGAATAAACCAGTCCTCCTGTGTCCAGCTTCAGGGCACATACAAGATACATCTAAGCGAAATGTTCCAGAGTTTAAGTTGAAGATCATTAGATCCAAGAGGTCTCTGCGTGGTGCAGCAGCATAGACTAATTCCAAAAGTCCCAGCCCCTTACAGTCAGCCTTGCACTCATAGTGCACAGAAAGCTAACCTCCTCCTGTGCAGCACCCACTCTATTTCCCATTACTGTGGAAACAGAAGATGTTTAGCACATCATTGTTACTCCTATCTGACCTCTTCCCTGAGAATTACGAGCTTCTTCTACAGTATTTCTTAGGAAGAAGCTTTTACAAATACATGGCATTCTGGAAATCATAACTCAGATGTGAAAGACATAGTTCTTGTTAATTTACACAACTAAAATGCATTTGGATTCTCCGAAAATGTATTGAAGACAGTTAGTTGATAAAGGATGTTGTTTTTAATGACTTCTTACTAAATGGTCTTGCTTTGTTCTTTAATGGATATGAATTACTGGAGCTTAATATCTTACTGATTAAAGAGGGTCATGGCACAGTGACAGCATGCAGGAGCAGAGCTTTAGCGGTAAAAATTATTTATATTTTTGATAATGTCACTATTTAAGAAAAAAATATTATTTTTCTCTATATTGGATTTTTAGAAGAACATTTTTTGTGACAATTTTTGTGATATATTATTAATTGTGATTATTATTGTATTTACTATCAGATCTGGCTGCAACTTGGAGTTTGCATTCCCTGAAAGTTTAAATTATTTGGGGAAAAAAAGAAAACTTGCCATGAAAATCAGAATTTCTGAGCTTCTCCTACGAATGTCACTCAACTTATTTTTTTCCAGAATAATAAAAATATAATATTTTTATTAGTTTTTCTGTAGCTGAATCAGACATATGCCCCAAGGAGTCCCCTGCTGGATTTCAGAAATCTTTACAATGCCTAATCCTCAGGCTTCAAAGCAGGGAAGGCTATGAACGTGAAAGCCTTGTCTGGCTCTGACTCCCAGCAGCTGGTTACATGGAAACTAGAACAGAGGATGTAAGTAATTGGGGTGTTTATTGTAGAATTATATGTGTCCAGTTTGGCCACCTGCAAGAAATTTTGGGAATAGAGACAGTTGCCTGTCAGCTACAGAGAGAGACACCAAACGGCATGCAGAGTTCCTATCAGCACTTATTACTTGATGCTTCTGGCGTGTTTCTTTCACCATGGAAATATGCACTCTAATACAATGTCTCACTAACCAAGACTCCTCTATGGAAAACCTTGCAGCTCTCCATATGATTTCCAGGAACCAAGCTTCTTTTCCTGCAAGTCTGAAATGAGCTGTTTGTTTTCATTCCCCTGTATAACAGTACTGGTGCATTGATTGCTCACCCTTCTATTGTGTCCCAGGGCAAAGTCCTCATTTTTGTAGGATTCTACATGGAAAACAAACCTCTATATAACAATGGCCTATTGCAAATCCAGGCAGGTCTTCAACAGGGCTTCTTCACATCTGAGAATGTTTTGTGTCCAAAAATTTGGCCTACCAGGCACCATTTTAAGAAGCAGTAGTTGCTGGGAAGACACAAAGAAGCCCTACCTCACCTGGTTCCCTGCAGGATGTGGGCGGTATAAGGGCAACCCACTACTACACAGGAATTCGTGCTGAATGGTTGAGTCATTCCAAATTAGGCAAACATTTTTTTAAAGGCATTTCTTCTTTGGAATTTGGATGACTTTTGAGAGGCAGCTCACTGAGGTAGTGGAGCACAAGCTTCTCCAGTGCCCCCAGGAAAAGGTTAACCCACAGCTAATCCATGCCTACACTAGAAATATGAGTCCTCAGAATGGATTCAACCAGAAATTGAGGTCAGTTCACGTGTGAGTTTTTTGCCCAAAAGCATTTGATTAGTAATGTATGTTCTATCTCATTTCCATGGCCAGCAGCAGAGCTTGCACATTCTGCCAGCAGCTCCTGAGGACCTGAGTGCATTCAAGAGCTGCAGAAGCAAGCCTCTCCAAGACCTCCCACATTAGCAGTGAAGAGTGTGCTATGCATTGTACATCATGAGCAAGTACATCACCCTGTCCTCCCACCACATCACAGCCTTGCACACTGGAGCCCAACAGCAGGACTACCAAGACACACCAGTCCAGGACTGAGGCTCTAGGAAAGGACCCAAATGCTGGAAATTTACTAGATCACATGAAACTAATTGAAAAGCAAAGACCACTGCATCAGACAACCCTGTAGCAGAATGATTGCTATTGGGCAGTGGCTACCTTTTTGTGGGAAATCCCATGAGATCAGCTGTCCTTTAGTTATTGCTAGCCACTGATCTACACAAAGCACTGTTACTGGAGAAATAATCTTACCAACACATAGAAAGCAATCAGCTTTCACTACCTAGGAAAAATATCTTAGGGTCATTTTTTATTTTCTCCAAAACCAGCCTGATGTTCAGCAGCTGCCAAGGGGGCAAATAGATTGTGAGAAGTTATTAGCAAAAGAACAGAGAGCAAAACAGGAAATGTTATACTGATGTGACATATCCTTATCTTGAGCTCTGGGTACAGTTCTGCTCACCAGTGACAAAAAGGATAGATTATCATGAAAAACATCACTAAAAAGAACAGAAAGGATATCAGAGGTACAGAAAGCCTTTGCTACAAGGATAAACCAAACTGACTGGCACTCTGCAGCTGAGGAAAGGGAGGACTTTAAGCACTAGGAACAATTTTTCAGTACCTGTTATGACAAAAGAAACAAGGAAATTAAATGATCAGGCACATGGTTAAAGCAAGGAACAGTAATCTTTTACATAAATAAAACCAGAAACTAATTGCCACACGAAGGTCTCAGAAGTAGATGCAGACTTGGGTGCAAAAGGCATGACACGATTTTAAGGAGAGATACACTGATCACCATTTTTGAAGCTGTTGGAAAAGCTGCTTTAAACTAAGAACATCCATCCCACATGATGGACACAGGCAGGGTCTCTATTGCCTGGTTTTGATGGCTCGTGCTTTTGGTTAGCAACAGGATAAAAACCTGGGGATGTGGCATGGCAGAGGTTGTACAAGCTGGTATGACAGTTCTTATTTTTTTACATTAATAGGGTAATAGAGGAAACACAAAAGTGTAGGCAACTCTTATTTAAATCTTGTCAGTCATTTCATTTCATCTCACAGATATTGTGATTAAATAATTCTGCTAAATGTCAAAAGAGCAATTTTCTTTCCCTGAAAAAAGGAATTCCTGCAGAGCTTGGAGATCTGTTCACATTAGGTATCTTGCTGTGATTTTTGAAAAGGTTCATTCATTTTTTCCCTTTTGTTCTTCTTTGAAGCAGAAAAATCTGCTGGGGGAAAAAACATTCTTTGTGGCTCAGAAATAGAAAAGCAGCTATATGGAAAAATGCTTCTCCAGAGAGGAAGCAACAATACTGCTGATTTTGAGAATAAATGTAAGGTGTCAAATTTCATATTTCTAAGCAGAGAAACCCATTGTTTTATACCAAGAGATGGTTTCCTGTTCTCTTAATCCCAGTTACAGTGACACGTCAAAGCCCTTTTGTGAAACAGACTTCCTGGTGCTGTCTCTTCTGTGGTGTTTCTTACTAGCCACTGAAATACCACAGCACTGAGCCCTGTTGAAATCTTACCTAGTTCACTCACCTGAGCATCGTGCTCAGCAGCACATGAGCTACAGTTCTGGAGCCATACTACAGCACTCATGTATTTCCAGCAAAATACTGCCTGAATTTGGGTTTAGAAAATAGGACTGACCCACACCTCAGGCAGAAATACCATACACATAATGTCCAGCACTGCCTGAATTCATCAAAATCTCTTCTGTGCTTAAGATAGGCACTCTACACACTCAGAACACCATCCTCTGGAAAGGACAAGGAATTATTTCCATTATAAAATCATTTACATCTTGGACTAAGGACAATCTGCAATGCCCAGAGAAGGCTATTGTTTAGAGCACTCATCCAGCAACCAGAAAACACAATTTATACGGTCTCTAGAGGATTTCAAAGCATGGGAAGAACCCTCCACCCTGCTCACTGAAACTGTGATGTTTAAAAATCACTCTTGGAGTTTATAAATCATGTGGAAGCCAGAGAACACCTAAGAGTGAATTTGACTCTAGCCAAATGTCCATGGGATGATCATTAATAAGAAATTTGTATTCTGAGGCTCTTAACTCCTCTGAAGTGGAGGGCTCCCTGACATTTGCTTTCAACAAATAAAACTGTACTAGCAGGTGTAGATTGCCCCAGGTACCTCAGAAGCAGCAGAAAGTGTTCTAGGCAGAGCTGAAGGAACAAATTTTCCCATAGGACAAGAGAGGTCAGCAGTTTCCTGCTAACTGCTTTAACCACAAGGCCAGTGGGAGAATGAATTGTTGAGCAGGGGTGCACTATGCATTCAGATTTTTTGTATTATCAGAGCAGTTTCTGCTCTGTTAGCACCTATTCTCAGAAGACAGATAGCCAGCTTACACTATGACTGGGGGTGGAAGTAAGCATTTCTTATCACTTATTTCTACAGTAAGGGTCAAGAGCAGCCAATCTGGGGAGTAGAGCTCCCTCTGAAGCTCTTGGAGATCTCAGCTTTCTGTGATAACCAGATTATACCATCCCTTTCCCTTTGGGGGTGTGTGCATCTGAATTCCAGCAAAGACAGTGCCCATAGAAACTGACATTTCTAGCTCTGCAGGATATCACAGAAGCAATACAACATTCATGCAAATTAATCTATCTTCATTTTCTGACACAGAGAGAAGTTTTCTGAATGAGAGCGCATGTGTGAAGCGCTCTATCCACAGATCTTTCTCCTGCTGCTATCACAAAGCTTATAGATACTGTAAAGTCAGCAGAAAGTTTCTGTCAGGTTGGTTTTCTCCCCCAGCAAAACCTCAGCTGTAGGATCTGACCTTTGTGTAACCACAAAGTTTGAATTTTAAGAGCTCAGCAGAAACGGCAGTATATAACAGAAAATAAACCCGTAAAATCAGTTGGATCTCTCTCCACATCATTAGCAAAAGCACTCTTTTTCTATGAATTCATATGCTAACGGATGGAAAGACACAGTTTAAGAGTAGTCATAAGTAGAAGATCAATTCTGTCTGATAGGAAACATATCTGTAGAACAACTGCTACATTATATACTTTATGAAAAACAGCTGGGAGATACTAAAGTCTTTGAGTTCTTTTTTAAAAATACTCAGTTCATCTTATGAGGTCTTTCTGGAGTAGATTTTTATGAAGTTTCAGAAAATACTGAATTACACAACAACAATGTGTCTGATGAAAAAATCTGAATCCAAAGAAGAAAAATTAATTTTCTGTAAACACTTTTAATCCAGATGGAAACTATATGCACTTAACAAAAGAAACAGAAAATTCACAAGACTATTAACATGTTTTCTAGTGTATTCATCACAACAGAAGATGAGCATAAAAGCACACACCTCAAATATATTTTCAAGAAACACCATGAGGAAAGCAGAGGCACATTTCTAGATTTCAGAAGCAGCAGCTATCAAATGAACAACTAAGTATTGTAGCAAATGTTACTATAACCGCTTCTAGCCAACATGAAGATGAATGAGATTATGTGCAAAAAAACCCCTGAGACTGTACACTTCAGAGGGCATACCTTTCAGTTATGTTTCCTTTCAGTCAGTCAGCTTCCCACCTGCACCCATATTTTCCATCAACTTCACCTTAAACTCCTTCCTGGAAATTCCATTTGCCAGTAAATATTTCCAGTGTTCCAGCTAAATTGAAAATGAGTAATTGTGATTATCTATGTCTTTTTTTTTTTTCCTTTTCCTTGTTGTTGCCCTTTTGAGCTGGAGAACAGAAAGCCTAGAATGAAACCTAGTTAAATAACATCTGTGCATCATTGTTAGGAGACATCTCCACCTACCACCATAGCTAAAAAGGTGGAATTTAAGGAGGTTGTAAGTAGTATTTGCCATATCTATTCTGAGATTCATATTGAATCTAGAAGTTCAATTCCAAATATACTCTTATAACAGCGTTCATGTCTAATCTTTGCATCTCCCTGCACCATGCCTACAGAAAAGTCTGAGAGCTTCCAGGAACAGGGATCATTTTTGCCAAAGTCAGATGAATTTACTGTGTACCAGTGTGCTCAATTGCACTCAATTATTACTACCACCTATTTCTTCTGGTTTGGTTGTTTGAGTTAACCAGTGTTTGGAAAGAAGGAGCTAACTTCTTATGACTGAAATTCTGGGCAAATTAATGAGAAGAAAGAAGTATCCAGTAGTTTCAGTCAAAATATAATGTCCAATAGGAAGCAGTAAAATTATCATCTTCATTAAGACAAATATTAATGTTCGAAAGACTTAGACAATATGATAGTGATGACAAAGGTAGAACCTGCTCTAGCAAAATGTTTCCAGGTGGTTTTTACAAACAGGGTTCCTTCAGATGGTCCATTAAAGCTTGAAAAGGCAAAAAAAAAAAAAATAAATAAATTTACTATGACAAATAATGGAAATACTGTATCTTGAACGAACAAACAGCTAGTTGAGTTTACTGAAGTCATGGCAAAATGACAGATTCTTACTAGGATAAAAAGCAGCTGTAGAGCCTATTGAGGCAATGGAATGGACAATGACAATGAACTTTGTTGATGTGAAGGAACAGGCAACAATGAACTTTGAAGAGTCTACAATTCAGACAAAATTATTGTTTCCAAGACTTGCCATTTATGGAATGAAACCATCAGTAAAAGACATGAAAAAAAGATGTGAAAGAAGGTTTGTCATCAGCAGTGGTAGCAAACTGATGGAATAGCTCAATCCTTATATTGCTTTTATAGTTAAAGTAATAGAAACCTAACAACAGCTCTGCTGGTTCAGACCATCTAGCTCAGTACTTCTGTCATAAGGACTAATAAGAAAAATAAAGAATAAGATCATATCCAAAATAAAACATAACTCCATAGCAGTAATATCTGAGCCTCCAATTGCTCTCAGCACCAGGCATCTCTTGAGCCTGCGATGTTTTGTCTTTTTATTCACCTTCTATTGGATCTCTCTTCTAAGTCTTGCCTCCCCAGGAACCCGTGTGGACTTCCTGCTTCTGCAGTGTCCTCAGACAGGAAGAAACACAGGGCTGCTACTTCTTTCCTGAAAATCCATCATCTTTTTCTCTTTAATCTGCTGCATAGCCAGCACTGAGATTGTGCTGAAGCTTGGTAAAGGAATGGGTCCAAGCATGAGAAAAATTGTGTTGGTTGCTGAAAATACCTGTTATCAGAAGTCGGTGTGTCAGGTTGTGCTGCTTACGATGGGTTATAACATTTTTTGCTCAACTCCTCCACCAAAGCAACTGAAATTTATAGGGCAAAAAAATCCTTAAACCCAAATATGTGGCCAGAGAAGAGAGGCATTGTCTCCATGTGTTCCTGGCACGTGTACTGTAATCTACAGAGGGGGCTCCAAGGGACCATAGTTGAGTACAGGAAACAGTATAGCCACAAGAACACATACCATCAAACAGCTTGCATAAACCTACCACAGCTGTGCTATAGGAGCAGTGCTTCTCATACCGCCCTAGTCATCCACCCTTGTCTTCCCTGCTTCTCCTGTGTTCCTGGATGGCAGACGGTCCAGAGAACAGATCAGCCTAAGAAATAACCAGCAAAAGCACATTTTCCAGCAGGTTTGTTTCTTGGGCAGGATCCACAGACAGGCAGCTGTGCTGGCACAGTAGAAAGGGCAACCACAGAGTGGGTGAGGGCAGGGCAGATGAGCCGGATAGTCCAAACTAGTGAGGACAGGGAATAAGCACCTGTGAGAACATGTTGGAACAGTAACAGTGAAGTGTCACAACTCTCATGATATCCAGCAGTCTAACTTGCCTAGTAAGCATCATAAAAGCATCTTACTGTAAATACATAACTTCATCTGACACCTATTGCTACAGGCAGTGGCAAAATGCCATGAAATACTAGAATGACACAGGCCAAACAAGCTGCACAAAACCCAGCAGGTTTCACATGGGGGTTTTTGTTTGTGGCTACAGAAGGGAAAATGAAACAAAATACTAAAGAAACTTCAGGGTTCAGACACCAGAATGTTATTGTGATCCCAGGGTTCCAGCAGAGCTCAGATTTCACGTCGTCAGTGCTGGAGATAAAATCCATGTAGTCTGAGTTAGCCATGGCCCAGCAGCTGCAGATATGACCAGCTCCACGCTGGCATTTGTAGGCAAACAGACAGATGAGAGACCAAAGCACACTGAGAGCAAAGAGTACCCCAAGATTTCCAGGAAAGTTTCCATGATAATGTCACTCACTTCTGCTCAACCACTACTGTGTTCTGAAAGTTACAACACTAAAATACCCCAGCTACTGGGGACAAAACCCATTATCCTGCCAGCACAAGGTATCTGTACAGCCAATGCTGCAGCTTGGTAAGAAGAGAGAAACCTGATGTGGGAGCACCTCTGGCTCTGTGCTGGAGGGCAGTGAGGTGAGAAGGTAGCAGCGACCCACCTGGCTGCCTTGGCAACTGGAGAGCCAGCCGGTGGCTTGCGGCAGCTGTTGAGATACCAGCTGGATTTTCAGCAGCTCCTTTCACAGCTGTGGAAGACAGAATGCCTGCCTCAGTCAGCTGCTGGCCTCATTCTGCAGAGGATTTATCATGCTCTTCTCCACTGCTTGTTGGTGTTCTTTCTTTCTCCCAGCAGCCCTCATAAGTAAACTGGGTCCTTTGGCTGTAAGACAGCTCTTAGCCCAAGAAATTGGTCAGCTGGAGCTGCTGCAGCCAGCACATCTCCTTCCAGACCTTACAAGCCCTCAACCAGAGGAACATGTAGACTCACAGCATCTGTAACCAAACTTGATCACAAGTCAAAAGCCTCATTTTCCTCCCCAAGGCACCTAGGATCACCTCCAGGGAGGTACACCCCACACCTGGTTATGAAATACAAGGGCAGGTTTTCTGTAAAGGTCAAAAATAACAGTTCCCTTCAAAATTGCTCTGTATTCACTGCTTGAAAACACTTCACTGACAACAAACTAGGAGCTTTTAGGGGAAGAAAAACCCCTCTGAATCTAAGGTAAAGGAATTTCCACAGCACTGAGTCTTGTGAAGGGAACATGGTGATCCAGGAGGCAGCTGCACTCAGGAAATCAAAAGATCATCAGGTCGATTGGAGTTATCTTCAAAGAGAAAACCCAGAGCAGTAAAATACACCCATAGTAAGTACATTTGTGGCTAGAGGTACATCTAAAGATAAAATGGCACTTTATTGCTTCACATGTACCACAAGTAGCTCAAATACTACAAACAATCTTAATCGGTAAGCATGTAGGGTGCTGCTGGCTTTATTCCTCCTCACCTCTTCCTTTCTCCCCCAGGAGGCCCACAAAGACTTTAACAAATGCTGCCAGGTCTAGGTCAAGTTCACTAAACACTTGTAAAGTATTACAAGGATTTTTTGCCTTTTTTTTTTTTCTTTCTGTAGCTGCTAAAGAAGTCATAGGGTTATTTTTTAAAATGGCATGTTTTCTTCTGCAAAACATGCACTTGGATATAATGCCTATCATGATATGGCTAGTATCTATTTCCTGTGCAAGACCATCTCATGCTATCCACCAGGACTCCACTCCATAAATATAAATAGCCCTGTATTATTCACATCCTTGAGAGAAATGTACATAGTAACCCCCTTCCAAGCACTCTAGCCCAATTCCAGCTAGGACCTATTGTAACTCACAAATGCAGGCATGTAAATATGGTGGTGGTTTTTTGTGGGAAGCAGCTGTATACCACTGAGTATAAGGTGAGCAAGAGGTAGCCTCTTTCGGTGGGTTTCAAGGGAGAGAGACATATACTGAAGAAACCCATGGCCTGACTGTCCCATAACTCCCAGCCTCCCTGAGGACACCAATGACTGCTTACAACCTCCCCACAGCTGGAGCAGAATATTTCAGCTTTGGCAGCACTGTGCATTGAAATCATAGAATCACAGAATGGTTTGGGTTGGAAGGGACCTTAAGATCATCCAGTTCCAACCTCCTTGCCATAGGCACACTAGACCAGGCTGCTCAAGGCTCCATCCAACCTGGCTTCAACACTTCCTACGCACGAAGGCATGCCTGGGGCAGCTCTTGGACCTTTCAGTCATCAGATGACATTCATGTACCCTAATGCATATACTTCCATAACACTTTTAAGTGTTACCATCTGAGTGCACACTACAAAACCTAGCTGCTACTTGGAGCTTCTTGATTTGATGATAGCATTACAAGCCTCTTTGCCCCAGCAATCCTGTGCTAATTGCTTTAGTCACTTTATGCAAAGTCTCATATTCACCATTTGTTCTGGAACTCAGAACAATTTTCCCTGAGCATGGAAGGATTTTTATTTGGCTGCATTTATTATTAACATTGATATTAATATTGTTATTAATACTATTAAGACAGGCATTAATCCAAGTGCAAAATTTGGCTCCACAGAGACTTTAGTAAAGGCTTTAGATAGCCTTTGAAACACCCAATCACTTATATTTTGCAAACTCTCTTCAACTTAAAAACCATATGGCTTTAGATTAATTAAAGAAAAAATTTCATATACATATATATACATATACACATACACACACAAGTAGGGAAAAATAGGGTCTGCAAGGTCCTTTGGGACTGGGCACACCATCCAAGGAAAGGACTGGACACTGATCATTTCATTTAGCAGAGACATTGCCTGTGAAATTGGACTCGCAAATTATCAGAGCCAGGGAAACTGGCCAGTGCTTCCTGCTCCCAGGAATGCTGTGATATTCGGTCTGTTTGTCATGACACACCTGACTGCTCCTCTCTGAGGGCAGTTCTTCAAGGACTGCAGGGCTACTGAATCTTGCCTGCTGTCCATCTACAGACTGAGCTCCTACAAACACTTCAGCATCCCAGACTCCAAGATTTTCTCACCATGTGACCATTGGATCCATTTGTTACCAGCTCAGTGGACTAGTTAAATTAGGCACATATTCTCCATACTTCACCACACCAAGCGAGCTGTTGGACCCTCAACTGGCTGGGGATTACATGGTCCTCCAGCTATCACACATGGCTGATCTCCTGGAATGCAGATCCCAGATGAAGTGGTCTCCATTCAGTCTTTTCTTTGCAATAAGCAATGGGAAGTGCAGTTCAACATAAAGCAGCCAGATCTAATTGACATATGCTGGAGACTGACAGAAACATAACTCTATGGAGGATCATTCCTCCCCCTTTCACAATTAATTCTGAGGCAGTGAATTAACAGATGTACAGTTCTGAAGGCCAAAATTCTCATTTTCCACTAAATTCCCTGCTAGTTCCTTAAAGGATGGGGAAAGCACTAAAAGTAATAATTACATTATAATTTGGAACAGCAGTCATCACAATATCTATTTTTTTGGACTCCCTCTTAGTGGCTGGGGATTTTTTTGTGTTGTGGCTTGGCATTATTAGCAACAGAACTTTGTTAGGATCTTATGTAAACAGAGTGGCCTTTTATAAAAGGCGAGAGCTCCAGCATCAGGCATCAGTAGGTGGAGGCCTTGCACAGCTTGTTGCCAGTGCAGCTCACTGCTCCAGGGTTTGGGGATCCCCACAGACCCTTCCTATGGCAGATGTTATTATTCCCTTGCCAACCCTCACTCTGGGACCCCTGATCTCTTCCCATCTTCAGTTGTCTGCTCTCTTGTACGTGATCTTTTCCTCAGTGGTAAGCCAGTTCATCTCCTAATTTAGGTACCCAGCTAACTTTATGGCCCAGCCTTCCAAAAATGTCAAACACACTGAAGTTAGCAATTTTTTTAAACTGATAGCAGACAGTGCTGGCACATCCTTGGCTCATTTACACACATACATGAACCAGGCCATTCAGATCTAGACTGCAGAGACATGTTTTTATGACAAACCTTGGCTTTTCTTGCAGAAGTCAGCGTGTGGTCTATTCTCTTCATTCTCAGAGGAGAATCAAATCCCTTTTACTCTAAAAATACAGGAATCAGAGCCAGCTACCAAAGCGGAACCAGATGTCACGACCCAGAAGAGAGTCTACACAGACGGTAGGGGGACATATGGCACACAAGTTCTTTCCCACTGGGAGTGTCTCTGTCAAGATGGCTCTTTAGCTTTTTCACTGTTTGTTCCTGGATGCAATATGTAGAGAAGTGAACTGCCAATTTTTTTTTTCCTGTTTTAAAGGGACAGATGAATCTGATTTTTTTGTAACTCCCAAATACCCTGCTTATTCACAGCTTCAGAAGTGGGAGAATTTATAGCCTCCTGTACCTGCCTGTAACTTCTTTACTCCTACAAAGAGGTGTTTGTCCTGCCACTTCCCCTAAGCTCCATTTGAAATGCTGCAGCTGTGCCACCTTACCGAGAAGGTACAGACCTAGTTGATACAGTCTGCGTGTGCTTTCCTAGGAGCGAGAGGTACGAGTAGATAGCTCAAATTCCTTTTCAACTTCATTTTCTTGGCCAAGTCACTCACTTCCATGGCACAGAAGAAATAGTTAGTTATGCATATTTGAAAAATAAAAAACAAACAAACAACATGGGATTAGAAACAATGTGCTCAAAGAGATCAAAAATACCTTCTTAAGGACTTGAATGTGACCTTTCCCATCTTTCAGGGAACCTCTATGTATTCACAGTATGTGAAGTGAGAAAAAAAAAAGTGCAAAAGATCAAAACCAGCATTAGATATTGAAGGAAAAATGAGGCAGCAGTGGGATGTGTTTCCATGGACAATGCAGGAAAAGGAAGCGCTCCCCTCATACATACTGCTGGTGAAGTAAGTGAAAGAGAGACCACAGATTTCAGTAATTGCCAACAGAAATAAAGTCCATCAGGGTAACTACTTAGTGAAGAAAAAAAACCCGAACTAATGAGACTGTTCAAAATTCCCCTTCTACTACAGCCGCTGTCGGGCTCAAATTTAGGTCAAGATCAAATGAGTGGCTGGAGGCAAAAATGAACCAGAAAGAGAATTTACATATCTAAATCAGCCAATCTGTAGCAGCAATTAAAAAACAACCTTTCTGGAGCAGAAAATTCACCTTAATGACTCGGTGAACTTTCTGCCTTTCCTCAGGGTAAAATACCAAACTGATAGTCCCCATCACTGCCAAGCTGAGCTCTAGCCCCAGCTGTAATGCCGCATCTACCAAGATGGTCCCTCAGAGACAGTCTACACATGAGCTGTACTTTTTAACTGTGCCCACTGATGCCCAGTGGACATTAGACTCCTTTTTCCAAATCAATTTCAACATGGAAGCACACTTAGTGGGCTGAGAACACAAGGGGTTTGTACTACTTTCTAGCTCGCTTTCAGTGACTTAAGTTCAGTTTGTCTCAATAAATGCATCAAGTTCTGTTAATATTACCCCATCTTAAAAGAGAACAAGCATACGTATCAAGTGGTGTACTTTGTGTTTAGTCGTAGGAATAATGAGTGCAGGGATGAGTGGAAGGAACTGTTACTGCTTGTGTGCTCATGTGTTGTAGAATCCATTGAGTAAACCAGAGATTTGGGGAGTTCTCTGGGGTAAAGCTGTTAGCCACTGATTTTACTTACCTGCATTCTGAAGCTCTACAATGTATTTCTAGGGAATTCTTAAGTATTTACTTAAGTATTTTTAGGGACAAAAAACCATCTCTCCTTAGCCCAGATTTTATAAACATTAACTATACTCTCTGCCTACTTCACCTTCAAGCTAACTGCAGCTACGGAAGGAGGTAGATAAATTACCATAGCCTCTGAACAAATGACAGAACAGGCTCCCACCTCTAGTAGAAGTTCAAGGCACCAAGGGGAAATGTAAAATCACCCTTGTGCTCTTCTACCCTCTAGGATTCAATACAGAGGTAAATTAAAAGGACTGAAAAAAACAGAAGTCAGTCAGGGCTGTCCAGCCTGGGGCCATTGTGTAGATTCCACCAGGTTGTAACAATTCGTTTTGGGTTTGGGCTCAAAACACATGCTCTTTCCAATCACATAAGCCTCTATCCATGAATTAATACAGTGACCAGATGTGTACATCAGAACATGAAACAGGCCTACCTGTCATAAAGGCAAGAAAGCTGGATGTGGGAGGAAAATTATGAAAGGAGTAAAGTCTCCCAGAAAAAGCTGGCTTCATAATATGGATGGAAAGACACAGTGGAATGATAAAATTTGAAACAAGTTACAAAGGGAAGGAGTAATCTGGAGTGACAAACAAATTGACAAGAACAAGCCAACAGAAGTAGTACGGTTACAGTTGAAAAGTAAAGAATGGTGCAAAGAATGTTTTCAATGTATCCTCCATCACATACCATTCAGACTCTTTTCTCTGTCAGCATAGATAGACAATCGAGATACATCGACTACATCATGGTGAACAAACACTTTTCCATGAATTACACTGCATTTGCCTTTCCCTTCTGAAGCTACCAAGTTTCCAGAAGCAGACTTCTTGCCTACGAATTGTTTGTGGAGGTTTTTTTAATGAAGAGCAATCATCACATCTGTCTCTATGTGATTTTTTACTTTACCACAAAAAAATAGCATGTTTTCTTATGTGAATTGCAAAAAAAGTTTTCAAGGGGAGAAAACAGAGACAAAATTCAACTTTAAAAAAAAGTCCCATGATAAAAGGATAAGCCACTTCACGTCATGCTACATTCAAGTAGTTAGCTAACAATTAACTACAATAACTGAAACCTTTCTCACATACTCATTTTCACACAAGAATGCCAAAACACCTCCGCAGTCATATTAAACCATAGACTCAGAGAATGGTTTGGGTTGGAAAGAACAAAAAAAAAAAAAAAAAAAGGTGGCAAGCAGAATTCACATTTGCATTCTTCCTCATATCCAATATAAACTTCCCCTGTTGAAGTCTGAACCCATTACCCCTTGTCCTATCACTACAGTCCCTAAAAAAGAGTCCCTCCCCAGCATCCCTATAGACACCCTTCAGACACTGGAA
>JAOEHX010070113.1:14177-34760 GCA_025448015.1 Bolborhynchus lineola | reverse complement strand
GCAGCCCGGGCTACCGCCCCCCTCCCAGCTCTCCTAAACCGAAGGAGCGGAGGGACCGTCCGCCGGCGAGCGGACGAGCGCCGCTTCCTTCATTTTCCCCTTCCCGGGCTGCTGAATCACGGGGAGGCCGCGGCCCCATCCCAGCCCCCCGTGGACACCCGGCGCTGGGATGGGGATTGAGATCCGCAGTGCCCGCGCCCGCCGAGCCCGCGGCAGTTGGGGTGACCCCTCGGCGCGGGTCCTGGCTGCGTGGCTTAGCCACTGTTTTGCACCGTGGGGCTGATGCCTTCACTTTCCTTTCAGTCCCGGGCGGATCTCACCCGGATTTCCTCCCCGGGAGGAAGCCTCAGGCGCTCCCCTTCCCCCGGGAGCCTGCTGGGGCATTTCGGGTTCCCCGGGCAAAGCAGCATCCCGACCACCTCGGGGTGGGATGAAGAGTCCAGCCCTCTCCCGTCACTGTTATGTTTTGCAGTCTTTATTGCTGTCATCATTGTTATTGTTAAGTACTTTTAAAGGAATAGGGATGAGCTCTGTGGCCGGCGGTGGGGACACGGGCAGGGGCAGCAGGGCTGGTGGCAGTAACTGGCTTTTCTCCTGATTGCTCTGCAGGGCCATTGTGAGGCAAGGATGGCTGCAGACGGGCTCGCCAGCAAGGCACTAAAGGTGAGCGCTACTGGAATGAGGGGTTTAGGGGCCAGGGGATTGGTTTTGGGGGTCTCAGGTGATCACCCCTCTCTCTGGCAGGTGAAGCGGGAGCTGGGGGAGAACACACCGCTGCTGTCAGATGAGGAGCTGATGGGGCTGTCGGTGCGGGAGCTCAACCACCACCTGCGGGGCCTCTCCAAGGAGGAGGTGGCGAGGCTGAAGCAGCGCCGGCGGACACTGAAGAACCGGGGTTACGCCGCCAGCTGCCGGGTGAAGCGCGTGTGCCAGAAGGAAGAGCTGCAGAAGCAGAAGATGGAGCTGGAGTGGGAGGTGGACAAGCTGGCCCGGGAGAATGCTGCCATGCGTCTGGAGCTCGATACCCTCCGCGGCAAGTACGAGGCCCTGCAGGGCTTCGCCCGCACTGTGGCTGCCCATGGTCCTCCTGCCAAGGTGGCCACCGCCAGCGTCATCACCATCGTCAAGTCCGGTGCCAACCAGGCCGCCTACTCCTAGTGCTGGCCTCCGTCCCCCGGCCAGGCACAGTCTTCCCGGGGTGCCTTCCCCCACCAATTGACTCCCTCCCCTTCCCCAACCTCCTCCCTGCCAGGACCTGTGCCTGAAATCCTCCTTCTCCCATCCCTTGACCTCCAGCCCCCCCATGCAGGGAGGGCTGCTGCAGTTTGGGTGCTAGGGTGGAGGACAGGACCCCATTGGTGACTCCCAAAGCCCTGCAGCCCTTTCCCCTCTGGGGGCACAGGCAGGAGAGGGTGAGCCTGGGCAGGCAGCAGTGGGGAAGCATCCCATGGCTCCAAGCTGGCAGGAAAACACCAAGTGCCCCATTTCTTTAGGGAAGGCATGGGAGAACTGAGCGTGGACCAGGCACTCCCGGGAGCATGTGCCAGGATGGGAAAGGAGAGGAGGGAGCAAGGGATAGAAGGAGTAGGATGGAGAAAGGATATCAGCATTAGCCCCAGAATTTGGACTATGGCTGGAGCAGGGGTAGAGGTGACAGCGTGATTGGAGTGTGTAAGGATGGAGGTGGTGAGGGAAGGTAACAGGTCAGAGCGTGAGAGAAAGTAGCTGCAGGTTCGTGGCTGGTAAGGGTAAGCAGGACTGGAAAGTGCTGTGGCAGCCTGCGGTGCTGCAGAGGTGATGGTGATGAAGGAAGGTGGGGGAAAGCTGGGGGGTGTGAGTGGGAGCAGCAGTGGTGCTGGTTTATCTTTCTCCATCACGCACATCCTTCATGCCTCTTTGTGCCTATGGGTTGCTCGGCCCAGCTGGGTGTCTCCAAAATGCAGCAGCACTGGCAGGAAGGAAGTGGAGGCAGCTGGAGCAGAGATAAACACTGTTTTGCTCAGCACAGGCCAGCTTGCACTGCCCCACCAAGCGCCCCCCAGCACCCCACTGCCTACAGAGCCCATACAAAGGTGCTTCTGAGAGCCAGAGCTGCGGAAGTGGGAGGTACAGGAGGTGAGAAACAGGGGCAGAGAGCATCCTGCTCCTGGGAGGTGCCTGGCGGGCAGGTAGGCTCTTCCCCTTGGTTTTCCTCCAGCTTGGGTACCCATGTGGGACAACCGGCTTCTTCCGCAGGCTGAAATGCTGCAGAAGAGTTGAGGTTTGCTGAATACAGGCAGCACAGGGGAGGTAATGGGAGGCAGACCCTCGATGGCATCTGCTGCTGTAGATGATCCCCCCCTTTCTGCCCTTTTGCTCACGCCAGCCACCCTTGGTTGCAGCCCCCATCCCCTCCCCAGAGAGAGGTGCCCACCACTGGTGGAGGGGGGCACTGTGGTTCGCATCTCCCCACCCCGAACTCCTCTTGGGTTTATTTATTGCACGAACGTAAGTTATTTTCACGTCCTCTTTGCCATTCCGCCTCTCGGCACAGCCAGGATGTTGGTACAGAGCCGTACTTTATATTTTATATATACAAATCACATTTTATCTTATATAGAGAAAAAAATATACTTATTTATTTTCTGACTTACAGTACATGTCCTACCTGACTCCTCTGTATTTTGTAGACTTTACAAATAAAGCAAGTTCTTTGTCGTTGGGGTTTTTTTTCCACAGCAAAAGTGTGTTTGGTCATTCTTAAACTTGAGGACAGAGCTGTCTCTCAGCGAGACCGGTTCTCTGGCTCCCTCTTGCTTTGCTGCAGCATGTGCTCCGGAAGGCACCTGAAGGAAGGTGGGGCTGGGGGCAGCTTGTGACTTTTCAGAGCAAACGGATTGTTAGATTCCCAGACTGGTTTGGGTCAGAAGGGACCTTAAAGCTCACACAGTTCCAACCCCCTGCCATGGGCAGGGACACCTTCCACCAGAGCAGGTTGCTCCAAGCCCCTGTGTCCAACCTGGCCTTGAACACTGCCAGGGATGGGGCAGCCACAGCTTCTCCGGGCACCCTGTGCCAGGGCCTCAGCACCCTCACAGGGAAGAATTTCTTCCTGATGTCTAACCTAAATCCCTTCTCTTTCAGTTCAAACCCATTCCCCCTTTTCCTGTCACTACATGCCCTTGTAAAAAGCCCCTCTCCAGGTTTCTCATAGGCCCCCTTTGGGTATTGGAAGGCTCTTGTAAGGTCTCACATGAGCCTTTTCTTCTCCAGGTTTGTAGTCAGTGGAAGGGCTCAGGCAGCCAGCTGAACACTGACCATCATCCCCCAAAGCTTTTGCTTCCAGGAGCAGTTTGGCTGCACTGAATCTTGTTTCCTAAGAAAGGTAATGCTTTTCACTAGAAAAACTCCTTCCAGGCTGCCCTTGCACCTGCTGTGGGAGGAGAGGCAGGTGACATCAGGGCAGCTCTACCCAAAACCTCCCCTGCAGGGTGACCTCACCAGCGAGGAGGAAAGCAGAGAGCTCATGTCTGTGGGCGGCAGGAGAAGGAAGTGTGGTAGGTGCCTTACCCAGAGGTGAAGCTTGACGTCCCCCCATGGGGAAAACCCACCTTTCCTTGGAACTAAGGTGGAAGTGATGAGCATGTTCCCCAGTGCTGGGTCCCAGCCTGCCAGCATCTTGGAGTGCTCACATAGTGGTTCCAGGTTTTATGTTCACAGTCCTGCCACTGTGAACTTCCCCAGCCCACCACTGCTCACGGAAATAGAATGCAGAGCTGCTGCTTGCTGGAACCTATGTTGGAGACAGCAGCCCCCTTTCTCCTAGAGGTGTTTCACACTCAGCACCCAAGATCAGGATCCATCTGTACTCCATGGTTTTGACAAATGTGTTTTGCTCCTGCCTTGGGCTATCAGTGACATCTCAGCCCCAGGCTGGTGTAAGCGATGCTTCTCATGGCATGAAAGTTCCCTCCCCAAAAGAAGACCAGAAGGACAAGACCCACTGAGCCTCGGCCCCTGCCATAAGCAGAAGCTCAAGCTCACTTCAGAGAAGCCACCCAGACAGCACCACGCAGAGGCAGCTTAAGTACAATCTATATTATCTCTATATTTTTATTTGTCATCATATTTGCTCATTTCTGCAGAGTATAATGTCACAAAGACCAAAATAGAGAGCGGCTTGTCGCTGAGCTCACATCAGTTAAACACGATAGGTACAAAACTAGGTGACTCTGTCTTATTTATCATACTTTTTTTTTTCAGTCATTTATATACAAAGAACTACTCTATATGGAAAAATAATAAACAAATCCCATGGCTATGTTACATGGTAAACAAAAAGGGAAGGAAGGAAGGAGAGGGGAAGCAGGTGAGGGAAAGCAGCTCCAAGGGCCTATTCCTGGAACCAACAGATTTGTTGGGGCCCTGGGCTACTGCAAGCAGACCTGAAAGACCATGGATGCCTTGGCCACCTTGGTCTCAAGCTCTGGGTCTTCTACTTGTTCCTCCAAGTCAGAGCAGCGTCGGAGCCAGTCCTTGCTCTGGCACGTGCCTGTGGTGAGGGAGAGCAGGAAGCTCAGAGACGATTTTGTGTGGTGTCAAAAAATACCCATGTATATAAAACTATAGCACACGGCAGTTGGCTGTTGTTTGGGCACTAGTTTTTCACTAGGTCTCTCCAAAGGCAGCCAGTGCAAAAGGGTTCTACTTGAAACCACTAAACACAGGAAGCTTTGAAAATACCCAGATCCTCCGCACAGCATGTGTATGCAGCATACGTTTCAAAATGACTACTACTACTACTAAAAAGCTTCCCCAAGCCTGGATCACCTTCAGACTCAAAGGGGCAACCCCAGAGAGTTCAGAACTCAGCCACCTGATGCAACAAAGACTGCGGACAATCACCAACAAAGTGACACTGGGACATCATCAAGGCCTGCAAAAGCAAGGGAAGGGGAAGAAGGGATCGTGTCCCATGCCCCTCTTTCCTAAGAGAGACTCACCCCAAAGGACTGTTAATCAGAGCCATGGAAGATATAAAGAAAGCCCATTCAATCTTCAGTCCTGCTTTCCAGGCATGAGGACAAGGAGTTTTACACCAAGCCCACGTGGAGCCTGGCAGCCAGCATTTGTGTGCCCATTTAACCAGTGACAGGTTTAGGAAAAGCAGTAATAAACTGCATGGCATCACAGGAGGTGTGCAAATGGGTAACTCCAGCAGCAGAGAAGCTGCTGGATCCACTGGTCCTGCCTCAAGAGTCAGCACCACTGCCCTCACGTGCTTCACCACCCTCCCAGACACATGAGTACAGGAGATACTGCCCTGACACTGTCCTTAAGCCTTTCCCTATCCACCTCATGGCAGGGAGCAAACCTGCCTCTCTTCAAGCCTTTTTCCTCCCACTCCTGACCACAGGCTTCTGGCAGGGGTGCTGGGGAATTGAGGTGCTCTTCGCTCACAATCGCCTCTGAGAAAGTGAATGAGCAAGCACGTAGATTAGAATACAAGAGGAAAGGGGAACTCCAGCCAGTAAACTAGACCCCTGTTCTCCCAGCACAGCAATGAGGGGCAATCTGGGAATGCACAGGTCTGCTGACAGCATGGTAGGCATCAAGCAGGAGAGGAACAGAGAAACTGCAGCCAAGAACACAGAAGCTTGCTCCAACCCCTCCATTTGCTTCCTGCATGGGGGTACAGGGCATCTGATCCACAGTACTTGAGCGTGCTTCCCTGCTCCTACCCTATACAATTTTAAGCAAGCAAGAGGCATTTTCTGGTCCCTGGGTAGATCTACAGAGGGATCATTTTTATTTTGGCTCCACTAAATACCTAGGGGCCAATACAAAACTCAACAAAAGCAAGGAGAAGCTTTTTTTCCCACTCCCATGGATTCTGGCTCCATCCTTGGTAACACTGCAGTTGCTGCAGGGCCTGTGAGATGTGCAGGAGAAACCACTGCTTGGAACACTAAGAGGCACAACTTGAACCAGACAGACCATGTCAGGTTTCAAGTTTGCTCCAGTTCGGCCTGGAACAGCTACAGAGATAAAAAGCAAAGGAGTGTACAACATCCCTTCCAGCCTAAGGGCTAAACTTGTGCAGCTCAGAGGGGAAGTCAGTGATGACCAGTGCGGGGAGAGCTACCTGCAAGACCAGGACCTGCTTGGACAGCTACACGGTGCAACCCACACCTTTAAGAGGGGCAGCTATGTCAGTGGGGGCCAGAAAACAAGAAGAAAAAAGGTTTTAGTGTTTACATATCTTCTTTTCCCAAAGAAGGATGAAAGGGCCAGAGCTCTACAAATTTCCACCAGCTATCACAGCCAATCCTCAGTCTTGTCAGTAGAAGACAGATGCTCCAGGGAGGCTTCTTGCCACCAGAATCATAGAATCACAGAAGCAAGCAGGTGAGATGGAAAGCTTAGACACCTGGTGACTGGAAAACCCTGCCACTGTGAGACAGCAATTCAATCTCTGCTGAGCTTTAACAAGTATCAGCTTAGATGGGGAGCAGGGCCGATGCAGGGTGCAGAGGAACAGGACTGAAGTCCTTTTTGTCCCCCCCTCACTCAAGTACAGGACTGCACAACTAGGTGAGCAGAGGGTAAGGGCAGATGCTCCTTTCTAAGCATTCAAGGCAATGGCTATAGAGAGACCAGTCTTGGGTCTGGTCCTCAGGAACGCTTATCGCTGCATCCTTATCGCGTTTCCCAAGGATCATAGAGGTGTTAGTACCAGGGAGCTGGGGGAGAAAACTCTGCCTACATCAACCATTCAGGAAGAGGAACACAAGCCAGGTCATCCAGTTGGAAAAAAACACAAAACCATTTTTGGCCACAACTCCAGGCTCTGGCCAGTCACAGCCCACACCAAGCTGGGCAGGTGTGGGATGCCAGAGCCCTAAACCCCAGAGCTTTGCTTCAATTGATTCCAGTCAATTGCTGCTGTAAGGAATGGGCTCGAGAACAGAGTCTTGGCCATTCCCCCACCTTCGCACCACTCATCATGTCCATGCCCGCAAAAGCTAATGGGAAGTGCCCATTTCTGCAGTCTGCACTCTCTAGGAAGTGATATGACTTGTGTGTTTCTGCTTCAATAAATTAAAAAAGAACCACAAAATCAACAGAAGAAGGAAAATGGCAGCATGTGCTGGCAGCTTCCCCTCCTAGAATTCATCGTCGGAGCTCAGCAAGAGGGTCTTCTCGTTGTCGCGGGCGCCCGAGCAGCTCTGGGAACGCGAGATAACGTGGCTGCCATTGCGCCAGGGGGGACCATGCTCCAGCGTTGACTGCTGGGTGTACTGCTGGTAGGCTGGGGAGAAGTTGTGGATCGCATCTTGGACAATATCGTGGGGGTTCATGGTCTCCTTGAGGCTGCTGGAGATGCTCTTCATGGGAGCACAGCGACCTGCGGGGCAAGATGGGGAGGGACAACTGAAAAACAGTGTTGCCTTCCCCCACACCCCATAACATAAAGGTGAGGAGAACAGGGAACATGCAAGCCTACATCCTGGAGACTTCCAGACTTTTCAGACTTCCTTAAGTGGCTGCTGAGGAAGTATCACACAAATTGTCAACTTTTACCAGTAGTGCTCCTAAATCCAGCCCCTTTTAGCCAGGTGAATCTGCCTCAGCACCACATGGGGGATATGCCATGAGAATAGGATATACCCACAGCAACAACCTCGGCTACACTCTACCTGTGTTGGCTTGGGTGAAGACAGTCAGGTAGGGAGGTGCTCATGTGAAGAGTTTCAGAAGACAAAAACTAAGGAAATTCTAAAACCACAGGAGAAATGGCATTCGCCATTCCCACTCACTGGAATTAGACTGATAGGCAATATTGAGGTCCCCACAGGAAATTGACCATAAAAGTGGAAGCAGTGGAGGGAGGAGGGAAAGGAGAGGAACAGTACTAGGGGCACTCCACAAGTGGAAGGTGTCACAGGGATACTATGAAGGAAGCAACAGTTGGAGACTGTCCCACCCAAGTGCTGAGCACAGAGGAAGGCTGTGTGTCCTTCTAGGAGCTGCCATTTCTCTTGGCTTCTAGGTTCCATTTCCAGCATGGGCTTTTGGCTCTGCTCATGCTGGGAATGAGATCCCCAGACAACCAAAGCATGCTGATCATCTGTGGCAATTATGAAAGCGAAAGGAGGACAGAGTGAGAGAGCAAACCAGCTCCTTTCACAGCCCATTGAACTCTCTGGAGAGACAGTCACACAGTCCTGACAGACACGCTCTCAAGAGGCGTTATGCCACTGCCCAGACAACCCTAAAGCAGCCAAGTGAAACAGTCAAGTTACAGACCTACAAGGAAGGGGAAACAAGGGACAGAGCAGGCAGTAGGCAGGCTGGGAATCAGGGCAGAACAGGATCCAGTTAAAAACCAACAGAGACAAACACACAGAGCATGCTGTACCTACCGTATGGCCCATATGATGGAACAGCTGCATCAGGGACCAGTAGCCAAAGCAAGGGAAAGAGAAAAGGGAGAGGAGAAACAGAGAAAGAGAGAGAGAGGAAATAACAAGAACTGAACAAGACCCCCCACTCAAACATCTCCCACTGCACTGGGCAGTGATTTACCCTTTCATCACCCACAAATCTCATCTCCCGCAGCTCCAACCACAGTCCTTCCAAAACCCCTGGGGCTGGCTGGGATGGAGGGATCATCTCCATCAACACTGCTCAAGGGCTGCTGCTTCCCCGCTGCTCAGTGCAGAGTATTCCCAGCAAGATGGAATCCCTTTATTTGAGAAAACTGAATGCACTTGTACCACTGGGAACGAAAGCCCCCTTTTCCCAGAGATAACATCCACCTCCCTGTTCCCCAGAATAAGACTTCCAGCAGCCCTGCCCTCACAAAGTCATTACAGGAAGATCCTCCTCCCCTGAGCCAAACATGTTGCCAAAGCACAGCCTCATCTTCCTGAGACAGATTCAAAACAGAGGCTGTTTCAGGCCCTGTCCCTCCTGCCTTCAGTCTGTTGCACAATCTGAAGCAATGGAGTTCCCCTTTGGGGAGACGGGAAGAAGGACAAACCCACTCTATGAAAAGGATGCAACTTCTTGCAGCCCTCAGGTCTGCAACAAGCTGTCGTGGGTGGCATACTGAGGAACTGAAAAGGGAACAGTGCAATTCAGACAAGGCTTCTGCCCTGCACTGCTGTTGCACAATGAATCTGTTCAGACACCACAGGAGAGGATGTGATGTTTTCCAAGCATTAGGTTGGGAGTCATATCAGTGTGTCGGCTGCCAGAGGGACCAGTCTCCACCCAGTATTACTACCAAATAGACATGCCATATGCACTGGCATACTCCTTACCTTGGGCATCAAGTCTCTTATCCACGTACACCTTGTACGTGAAGGCATGGCGCAGGGCGATGGCTGCAAAGAACATCTCCACACAAATGATGAAGTCCTGGTATCCAGCAGCTACTGTGCCTTCACCCACAGACACATTGGCAGAGTGGATTTTGGGGATGGCACCACACTTTTCCAAGATGGCCAACAACATCCCTGAACAAAGCAACAAGCTCATGTAAATGTGCAGAAAACATGACTGCATACTACCTGTAAGGAATTGGAATAGCTGTCTGTGCTGTATGCCCTAGATCAAACCCATTTTAACACAGGAGCTACAAACAAAGCATGCTAGACACTCCCACCTACACTCATTTGTACGACAGAGAAAGGAGGAATAAATGACACAAATATGTTTAAGCATGTTCAGATGTTTCATGTAAAGAATGTTCAAACACAGAAGACACTCTTCTGTTCTCAAGTGACGCACAATCTGTGGAATTAGCTGCTGCAGGATGTAATCAAGTCTAAAAGGGTAAGGAGTGTTCAGCTATTTCTGTGATCTCAGCACTTCCACTAGTTAGAGTGGAAAAATGAAGTAACTGAGCTTTTCATTTAAGTATAAAGCATTTTTGACACACCACTGCAAGAAGGATGTTTCTCCCTGTCCATAGCCAGCTGGCTGAAGAATTCCAGAGAAGGCAGAAAGCGTGTGACCAGAAGGCTCAAAACTAGATAAACTAGACAGCTTATTAGTTTGTCCATAAACAGGGACGATGGGCTGTATTCCAATAGCCTGAATTCCACCTAATTTCCTACTCAATTAGTCTTTGAAGTACAACTGAGTAAACCAAAGTAGGGCACTCAACAGGGAAATGCTTAGAGCCAATTAGTAGGAAGCACTAAGCTCAGGTGGAATTTCAGCTTTCTGAATGTGCCTCTGCGTCACGCATACATATTCTGAATGTCCTTCCATTCGGTGACGGTTCTGTGGCAGCACACATTGCACTCACATGAATCACAGACATACCATTAAAATGTTACTTCTAGAGACTAAAAGTACTAAAAATTTTCAGATGTGCCACTTCAATCAATCAAATGGCACCATGCAGATAAAACGCTGCCAGCTTGTGGTTTATGATTGTTCCAGGAATGGAAAGGACTCTTCACCCAAACAGCTGACTTTGCCAGGCAGATACAAGTGTGCACATGTACAGAGATAGTGAAGATTCAGAAACAAAGAGGAAAATGAGCAAAATAGGTTTCCCAGAGAAAAGCAATGGAAGACAATAAACCAAACATAATAATACCAGAAAGACATTCTGCCATTAATCACCATCTGCTCTATCAACTCTAGTGTCTGAGCTCCTGCAGAGAACTCTTTGTGCCTACCACAGGAAGGGAAAAGCAGCTCACCTTGCCAGAAGGACAGGAAGATGACAGACTTCACCATGAAGAATTTGAGGACGGGGCTATAGGGACTAAGCAGTTCACGTGTGGCGAAGTAGAAAAGGAAGAGGGCATACAGTGCCAGGCTGACAGAGATGTTGTAGATGATCGTCACATAGAGGTAGCCGCTGGTTACACTGAAAAGACAAGATATACAAATGCCTGAGATTTCAGCCTGAGCTTTTGCTCTTGCCACTGTCACTGGGGAGTTCTAAGACTCCATTTCCTTCCTGCCTCTCTGTCCCACTCCCTCCCCCAACACAGGTAAGAAAAGCCTGAAGCCAACAGGCTTACCTCTGCCCTCTTTTCTCATGCAAATATTCAGCCTGTGTTGTCCTTCTGTCTTTTCCCACAGCCCAGCACACACACAGACAATAAGCCCAGCTAGACAGAGGAGGTCCAGCTGAGGCTTGAGCGCTGGACAAAAACACTTACTCAAAGTCACCATCCTGGTACTTGCCAAAGGCCTGAAGGATGACTGTGCTGATTGCCATGAGGGGCTTCACTACACAGAACTGCAGGGTAGCCTACAGGAATGAGAGAAAAAATGAGAAAGCAGGAGGTGCAAGAAGCCAGGCTCCTAAGCCAGCACCACAATGGAGTGTCCACTGGGACAACTCAGCAAGGCAACATAATGCAGCTTCAACAAGAAGTCTGACCCCACCATTTGCTAATCGATGGGATACTGGGAAGGGAAGAAAACTCCAACCCATAGCTGCCATAAAGCTAGGCAAAAAGGTCCCCTGGATGGGAGGGAGGGGAATCCAGCTCTCCTGAAGAGGCACTTTGACAACTGCCACCACATTAAGGATTTTGTACACACAGCAACATGTGTTGCCAAGCAGAAGTTAAGAGCCACTCTGTTGTCACCCACACAACCTCTACTGAATCTCCCCAAAGACTCCGTGGCACTTGGGATCAGTTCTATCCATTCTGCCAGTATAAATCAATGCTCCTACTGGGATGACTCCTCTCTCAAAGCCACCTCATTCTTCACCTTTCTGGAGACACTGAACTTCAAGGTCCTAAGAGAGCAGAGAGTTATGACCCTAAAAATGTCACCTGTATCTCCCTGAAGGAGTTTGGACAGCCTGGGCAGGTGCTGACCTGTGCACACGTGGTGAAGGCTGTGCATGAAAAGAAGGCAAAACCAAGCAGGAATAATTGCTTTGGATACGATGCAATTTGTTAGTGGTCATAAGACTTCAAGGAGATTAAAAACCCCAGCACATGCCAGTTAGTGAGTCACTGTAAATATGTGAACTGGAAAAGGTCAAGCTAATTGGTAAACAACCCTGTCCTCTGAGCTTCCCCTCCTTCCAATCTGGGGATGTTTTAACCATTTCCCTGTAATTCAAACCACCACATCCTATTTTTAGTTGCTTCCCTAGAAGATGCTACAGCATACAGGAAGCACATGGATGGTGTGTAACCCATCTGTGCGGGTCACCAGACACAGGCCCAGCAAAAACTCTTGATCAAGACATCTTGAAGGACACAAGCTGTCCAAATTTTACACCACAGCCTCCAGCACACCACCCAACTGCTGGATGGCCACAGGCAACGCAGCCAGACTCTGGCCCACAGCTCAGGACAGCTTGGGGTAGCAATGAAAGTGGAAAGAAGGAACAGTGATAACAGGTTATTTCAGGAGGAAGGGGCTGGAAAGAGCAGAAAATGAGCAGGTGGCAGTGGGAGGCAACAGGAGCCCTCATGGATGCTGAGATGCTGAGGATGGATAAAATGGGCAAGGTGCTCCTTCCAGTACACTGCGCTGCCTGATCATAGTGATGGTGGATACTGCACACATCAGCACTGAGATGTACTCTGCTGCCCTTTCGCACCTGCATTCCCAGGAATTTGGTCTTACTCAGCAATTCCGGAAGTACTAGAGAAGTGAATTTTGGTATCAAAAATTTCTCACAGCAACATTTAAGCTTGAGTCAAGAAGGACAGAAGTATTTAAACATCCCTTTGCAAGACACCTCCCTCACAGCCTCCTCAGCAGACTTAGCAGTTTGCAAAGGGCAGGCCTGACTATAAGAATTGTTGCCAGATAGCAGCAAAAGAAAAGCAAAACCTCCACCTGAGCCAGTTACCAATTGAGTTGAGGAATTGCAGGTGGCCAGCAGCACCTCCCCCCACCAAAAAGAAAGGGGCTCCTAGTCTTTCCTGTGAAAAAACTTTCCAAACACAGCCAGTGCAACCCATGTGGAGATAGGCGCCAGAGGGAAATGAGAAAGAAGAGGCCTAAGGGAAATTATTTCTCCAGCAGTCATTCGACCTTCATCTGCTTATGACATATTTAAAAGGTAAAAGTTAACACTGGAAGCAAAAAGAATAGGTAAGTGCATTGAATCAAACAAAGGGTGTGTGTACAAGTGAAGCCCAAGAGAAACAGGTGAAACAGCACAGTGCGAGCAGATTAGAAAATAAAGTATCAAGGAAGAAAACAGGAAAGCCACGAGGACAGAGGATGGGACAAACATAAGAGAGAAAATAAAGATGTGGTCCTTTGAAAAAGGCCAACCGTGCTGCAGAGATTAAGACTGGGTATTACTGTGAGGCTGCATTGTACCTTTGACATTCCTGCATATTGTTAAAACACAAAAGAAGGGTCTTGATGTGGAGGAGAAGCCAGGGCAGATCTCAAGACCCAGTGACTAGAATTACAATGACCTGAGCCCTTTCAAAGAACCAGACCTGCTTCATGCTGTCTCCAGAGAAACCTCATGTGTTCATTCCAGCAAGTGAGCAAAGCCTTGAAACTCACCTGCTGTTTCATGGCAGCCAGAGGTGACTGACCTGGGATGAGCAGACAAGGGCTGTATCGAGGTTTAGATCTCCCCCGTTCCCTCCCCCTCAACATACCAAATTCAGCACAGGCAGACACCAATGGTGAACAATACTCAGTTCCTCCTACAGAGCACTGTGTCACACTCAACCTCCACCCCCCTCCTCAACTCCAAACCACAACAGCAGCACTGGGAATTTAGGAGGCTGTTACACAACTGTGGGGTATCTGCAACATAATGCAGCCATCTATTTCTAAAGCTGGGACCTCTGCAACCCAGTAAGGGAAGAAGAAATCACATATTCTTCCCAGGGCTAATATCAGATACAGGAGATAAATTGTGTCTTTTACTGAGGCCTTCCTGATGCAGGATTCAGTAGAAAATAGTCTGATCATTCAAAACAGATCAGCCCACAAAACAGCACCTCTCCTCAGCTGTCTCTCAAAACGCTATTACAAACCCCCTCAAAGAAGTGCTTATCTCAAAAGCTCAGCAGCAAAAGGCACCATTGCCATCCCCAAACTTCATTCACTCCTGGAAGATGGCACAGCTCCTCCTGCCCATACCTGTTTGCAGAACCTCAGGAATCCAATAGAGTAGGTCTTCCCCCACAGACAGCAAGTCCCATATACACAGCTGGACCTGAAAGGACCAAAACAAGGTGGCAGGGTTCAGAAGCAAGATTTGGGCTAGAGTGCAAGATTCCTACCTCTCTGTCTACCACTCTGTAATGAAGTTGCAGGACTAGTGCTTTCTCCAACCATGACTACAGTTACAGCCATACCCTCTTTCAGAGACAAATTTAAAACAACATCCCAATTCCACACTCCAATCTATTTTATTTATTTATTTAACTGACAGATCCTACAGGAAGCACACAGAACCAACTGAAGACAGAAAATATTTAAAGGAGGAGACAGGAATAAGAAAAGAAACAAAGGAGTAGGCAGGTGCCCAGAAAAGCTGTGAATCAGTTCGGCTTGCCTAAGAGGATGTGATCAGCCTGATGTGTCTCAGACCGGGGCACTGGTAAATCATCACCATCCATGCTGCCCAGTCCCAGGAGACATTTGCCACCTGACACAATTTTTCAGGGCAGAGACAGAGGCATGCTAGATAGCACAGAAGGAAGAGAGTGTCATGCTGCAAGCACAATAAATACTCACTCAATTGGTTTCCCTCTGATCTCAGACATGATGGAGCTCTCCCCTCCCAAGTACTCATAGCAGAGGCTAAGAAAGTTGTATATTACAAAGGCTGCAAAGACATAAATCAGAGCAAAGTGACAACCAACTTCAACACAGGTGCAAGGACCAAGAGTACAGGCAACAGACCAAACATTAGCAGGGACTGCTTATGCAGCATCTTTCCCTTCAGAGCACTCCAGATCATTTTCTCTTCATTTATCACCCTACCTCAGCACTCACAAGACTATCTGAACTGGAGTTTGGCCAAGGTCCCAGGCCAGTTCCATGACTCATGCCAAAAGGGTCACAGGACCATTTAACACTTTGGTCAGTCTGTTTTACTTGGCATCTGTAAGATGCCATTCTTTACAGGGTTCCTGTGCACTATTCCAGGATATTACATGGGTACTAAATCATTTGGAAAAGTTCTGATTCATCAGCCATATCTTATCTCCTATGTTTAACCTGTTAGGTGAGAAACATAGTTTCTCTCTCTGAAGTAACCAGACTGTAGACATAAGAGTTGGAGAAACAGAGGGGTTCTGCCCATCAGTGAATCTGTTTTTACGGCTGGCAGAGACTTTCGAAAAGCAGGCTCTGTACTTCATTTCCTCAGAAACCTGAAATCTCTTGTGCACTGAACAGGCTTCTCCTTGAGCCACCTCCTTTCTGCCTTCCCCAGCAAGCTGGTACAGATGGGGAAGGACTTTTCAGACTGACTGCTAACACTCTGCCCTATTTCAATTCTCTTCAAGTCTCAATTTTGCTGATATATATAAACTGCGGTGAAGACACTGTGGGGAGGACTCTCATCAGAACTACAGACAGGTTTCTACTTCACAGGATCCAAACCCACTTAATTGTGCAGGCAGTAAGCCTGTACATGCCCCATCTGCCACTCTCTTGATCTGCTATAATTGCTGTTGGACTATCATGAATTTGTGAGATTTTTAGGGCAAGGGCTTACTCTGTAAGTTTGCCACATACAGCCTCGGGACAAAACGGCAGAGCAGGTTACCCTTCTTTCAATATAGTCCTCTATGATAGATGGGACCTGGACATTCCCGGGAATGCCAACACCCAAATCCTGGGTTTACACCCCAGCACTGACATAATACAAAGAGAAAATAACTTGGGATGGAAACAGAAGTCTCGAGGAACTTGGAAATAAGAACAAAAGCCTAATAAAGTACAGTGTTGAGAAGCTGACCTCACCAAGCAGGTAGTTACTAGACCTGAGGTCAATTTTCCCATGTGGATGGACTTCCAAAGTCAGAGACAGACATCAACTCTAATTCTTCTACAAGCACCCAAACTGTGAGCTGGAAAAGAGGTACTCAACACTCCCCAAAACACTCATTGTCTCAAAACTTTGTATTTACAGCTTGTACACGTGCCCAGCTGGCAAGAATGCTACAGCACATAAAAGCCAGTGCTATACCTGCTTCTGTGCATGTAATTGGGATATTGTTACGCACCTGTAATCCTTGCGATTGAACAAAATTAGCTATGCTCACACAGCAATGATTTTGTGAAAGCTCTAATTAGAAGAGAAAACAGCAATCATGGAACGCTTATTGAAATAACTGTGGTAACTCCTTTTGCCTGCAATTTTCCTGCAACTTAGCTGACAGCTCCCACCACTCAGAGGAAGAAAAGCTGAGCTTTTCTTATTGTCCTCCAGTGACCCCTGCCCTCTGATGTGGTCATTACAATACCAGCTGCCCATTCCACAAGCACTAGGGAATAGATGACATCAGAGGAAGAAATCATTCCATAAGAAAAAAACGAGGGGAAAATATTTGTCCATTTATCCCCAAGAGAAATGAGTGCTAACTATCAAAGCTCACCCCATCAGCAAAAGGACTCTTCTCCAGCTCATGATCCACATTCATCAGATGGCGCTCAAGACATCAACTTAAGAAAAAAAGAATCTACTTGTGTCAGTGTTACCAAAACCCAGATTTGTACAGAAGTAGTCACGTGAAAGACCACCACCAAAATCTGTTCCTCCTAATGCATGCTATGAAATGTCCCTAAATGGCCCAAGATAGACTTTAAAATGTATTAGTAGGGTCTTCTGCCCCATTCTCTAACAGAGCTCCTCCCCACTTCACAACCTAAAATCTTCCCCACAAAAGAAATGATGAGGTGGATGGCAAAAGAGGGAAGAGAACAAAAAGGCTGTTTTAAAGCAATCTCCAGAAAAAGGAATGGAGAGAACTGGCTGACTAAAGGTGTTTTTGCCTCCACCTGTAGCCTTCTTGCACAGCACAACCTGCAGAGGGGAACATCCGAGCAATGGCTGCTTCCTGAGCAGATGCTCGGATGTTTACAAACTCCCAGAGGCAGAGGGATGCTGCCTGTTGCTAGGAGAGGAGTTTGGCAGAGCAGCAGCTTCCTGCTAGACCTGCACACGCACGCAGAGCAGGGAAAGAAAAAACACAAGCCCAAACAAAGATGCCTTCTGAATCACGTGTGTGCATTTGCCATCTGCTGCTGCATCTCAGAGCACTGTCATGGATGTGAAGGAGGGTCTGCTGGTCCCTTCAGTTGACTAACTTATTCACATGGCTGGGGCACCTCTCTGCAATGCAGATCTCACCATAACAACTGCACCAATGAGACATGATTTAATGAGGGTATGGAGATAAACTGTCCTCAAGAATACACTGCAAGAGTACAGTTTCTCCTCCTGGGTGGGCAGAGGCTTCTTTCTGGATGAGGTCAGGAGGGAAATTTAGATAGCATTTATTGGAGAGCAACTGTTTCCTCACATACAATAGTCATATTATCTGCTGCAGATAACCAAAACCAAAGCAATTGGAAACTCATCCTGAACATGGCACCCTCTCTCCTGCAGGACTCCAAAGCACTTTACACCTCACAAACCCCAGCATGTGGTGGCTGTGATACCCTGTGTGAGCACACAAGTGGCCACAGGATGGGACCAGAAGAATACACTGCTAACAAACTGCACCAAGAAAACATAACATAGCAAGTGTCTGACTGCTGAATAAGTGCTGTTAGAAAGAGCTAACTGATAAATTGCTTTACAGAAGGTAGAATCAGACTTTTGGCTTTATACCTTCCTGAAGCAAAGGAAAATCATAAGCTTTGTCTCTACGGAACACGGGAGAGAAGGCTCAATGCATCTTATCATACTCACAGGCCAGTGAGGAGAAGATCAGGTTAGATGGGGATTTGAACAAGCTGGTCTAGTGAAAAATGTCCCAGCCCATGGCAGGGAGGTTGCACTCAGATGATTTTTTCAAGGTCCTTCCTGACCCAAAGCATCCTATGATTCTATGACTTTCAGTCACTGAGCAAGACACGGTCACCTAGTGAAGCACACTGTAAAACCTTGTCTCAGTAGGTGACAGTGATGCTTCTAAATGTTCCCAACCAGAAGCAAACATTCTCTCAAGGCAGAGACTTCCCACCTCCCCCATATTCTATCTGACCCCTTCCTACCTTCATAGCAGTCCCGCACTGTGCCAAAGTAAACATAGTACTGGTCATTGGTGAAGAACAGGAGACTGAGCCATGAGTCAAAGGCGTAAATGGGCACAATGAAGAGGATCCGAACAATGTAGCGCTGTTCATTTGGGCAGCTGTAGCAGCGAAGGTGCATGTAGATCTGAGAGAAGGGAGAGAGAAGACCAGGATCAGCGGGTTATGGAGTAGAGAGGATTAAGTAAAACTGCAGAGTCAACTGGCCTAGGAAAAAGAAACTCAATAACTCAGCTCTTGATGGCCTCAAGGTAATAAATATAAAATTAAGAACAAATTACCATTATCCTATGATATTAATACAGCGTCCCTTAGTTTGCAGAGAGGGAAGAAAAGGAAGTGGAGGCATTTCTAACCTAGTCACTTATAGGGAATTAATTTACTGTTATTATCATCACCTTGCCCATACTCTTTTCTTCGTACCTTTTTTCCCCAGTTATCAGGCCTATATTCCTGCCAACCTTTTTGAAGTACCTAAAGATTTATATCACTGCAGGCTGCTTTTCTCTGAAGAGGGAAGCTGCATGCACTGAAGCGCATGCTCACTCTAAACACTCTCACTCTCTTGGCAGCTCTGGATGCTTTCAAGACTTTCACCTGAAACAACCTAAGAGAGACCTTCACAGCACTGCTGAGAGTTGATATGCCACAACCCATCTTGGCTCAGAAAGTGCCATTCTGCACATCGGCGACAGCACAGCCACAAAGCGGCAGCCAAGAAGGGAGCACCGAGCTCCTCCAGCGTGCTCGAAGGAACCATGCAGACACACCGCTTGTTTTGTCCCACAGTTTGCACACATGCCGATTCCTGTAAGTCACTGGCTGTGGGGAGCACGCTGTCCCCACCCTACCGCTGCTCACAGTTTGTTAGCCATCATTAAACCCACACCTAAGATGCTTTCTCATAGGCTACCCACCTCCTGGAAAAGGTACTTACCACAAACATACCCTGAAGATGAGCACTACTCTGGCCTAGAAACACAGCCAGAGCTTCAGCTAGAGCTGTGGGTACACTCTGTCTACCATAGAGTGAAGCAGAGGGCACGTTCTCCAGAGGCAAGGCCTCCATACAGCAATCCTCAACAAGCTGTTGCCTCAACTGGTGGATTTAACGACAGCTAGTTTATGATATACGGGCCTCATGACTGACTGACTTGCTGCCTGAAGAAGCACAAGCATTTGCTTGAAGCTTCACCCTGCATTTGGGGGTGCTGTGAGGATTCTCCAGGGTCTAACAAAGCATACACTAATGATCTCACCTTTCTTTGGAAAGGCAGAGGGAGTTCTCTCTCCCTAGCTCATCTCTCCCTGCCCCTCTTGGGCAGATTCAGTCAAAATCAAGTGAAGAGCTCAAAATACACCTGTTTCCTCTCCCTAACCCATGAGGAGCTCAAAAAAGTCTCGTTTCCTGAGGATAGCAGGTTGAAAATAAACTAACAGACCTTAGGGGTATTTTTTCCTTGTGACAATCCCAGTGACACATCTGACCCAGCACAAAGATAGCTGACACCGGAGTTCAGATGACTCCAAGCTTTGCCCTTGGGATGTCACAAGAGCCCTGCGATCCGTGTGCCTATGAAAGCACAGGAACTGCTGCCTTGTAAGAGGACAACAGTGCGTTTCAATCAACAGTGTCTCTCTGGCACTGACTTGCATTGGTTTCTGCAAAGAAGGGCATTAATGCCTAACTGTGCAATGCTATACCACAGAGGAAAGATTTCTTCCTACCCTCAGCAGGTGGTCAATCTGACAGGAGGATCCATGGCACCTGTAATTGTTACCCAAGCTGGTGAAACCGCAGGTGTTAGTCTTATTCATCAGTGACTAATCCATTTTTGAACTTCACTAGCCCCTGTATTTCATGAATAGGCTGTAGTTTTCCAGACCCTAGTCATCACTGTGGAATCTACGGACCAACAGGTACAAAACACAGGTTGATAAATAACAGGGTTTGCATTTCCCCACTGTGTTTTTCAGTTCACATGACAACCGCATGAAAGAGAGGTATGGAACAGGATACAAGGTTTGACTTGCTCTGTCTCCCAGGACACCTGCCCCAGAAAGAGGGGAGGAGAGAAAAGTGAAATAAAACATTTCCTGCTACTCCTTTCCGCAGCAGAGTTCAGCCTGTGGAATCCACTGGCACAGGAGATCAAAGGAGGTATGGCAAACAACAGATGACCACAGCTGTTTAGCTAGCAGCTGACACAATAACAAGATGGCTAGATTCAGCTACTAGAGCTGGGAAAGGATGGCTTGAGATAACACACCTTTCTGCAAACACTCAAAAGATGGCCAAATGTTTTACTAGTTTTAAAGAGTTTGCTTCCTCTCCATTTATGCTATGGAGAG
>JAOEHX010070110.1:0-10873 GCA_025448015.1 Bolborhynchus lineola | reverse complement strand
ATTCTCTTCCCTTGTTATTTCCCTTATCATTATCATTATTGGTGGTAGCAGCAGTGGTTTGTGTTATACCTTAGTTATTGGACTGTTCTTAACTCAACCTGTGGGAGCTATGTTCTTTTGATTCCCAGAGGGATGGGGAGGAGAAAGGGAGGGGAGTGAGCGAGCGGCTGTGTGGTTGAGCTGCCAGCTGGACTTAAACCATGACACTTGGTTAATGTTATAAGAACAAAAAATAAATTCCATCTTCCTCTTGATTAGCATTTTAAAGCTTTTTAAGCTTGTATCAAGTCATGCTTACTCAGGAAAGAGGGCTCCTATAAGCTCAGTTCTTGTGAAATCTACAATTCTTTGTTTAATGATATGACTGCTGGAAACAGTTCCACGAAGAAAAAATGCGTGTTGTGAGCCTTGCTTCAGAACCCAAAAGCTATCTCTGCAGTGACAGAGGCACAGGGGGAAAGACTCTGTGGTGTGGGTTTTAAATGCCAAGCTGCTTCTGTGCCCCAGTGTGAGCTTGTCAAACACTTGAGCTGCTGACCTTCTCCCTGTGTTAGAGGAAAATACTTTCACTCCCACTACAAATATCATGCTTATACAGCCTCCCTCATCCAGCTGCTGTGAGGTCCTCTGCAGCAGCAGAGAGGAAAAAGCCCACTTTTGCCCTGAGCAGAGATCTGTGGGATCCTTGTCTCCAAAGGCCTCTTAGGAAGCTGCTGAAGTGGGGCTCGCTGGGAGGTGTGGGAGAGCACCCAGTGTGGGCAGCCAGTCCCTGTGGAAAAGATGCTTCCCTTGGGGACTCCCTGCCCATGGTGGCTTTGCCAACCTCTTGGCATCCCTGGCTCACAAAAGGGAGAGATTTTATGCCTTGTACCCAGGACCCAAAGCTGTGAATCCAACATAGGTTTGTCCATCACATTTTTGTGCTTCTGTGGAGCTGGGCAGAAAGCTGCCTGGACTGTGCATGCGATGCCTGCACAGGGGCCTACCAGCAGGAAAGGAACGTTTGCCAGCATTCATTCTCTGTTAATGAAAATAAGTTTTTTTTAAGGTCATGGGCAGAGGAGCTGTCATGTCACATCCTGCTCTTTATGTCTCCACAGCAACTCAACTTTCTAAATATGCAGGAGCAGCTATGGTCTCTCTGCAATGAATTAACTCTGCTTTGTAACAGCTGCACCCAGGAGGTCCCGTTCCAGGAATGGGAATGTATGGAACAGCAGCCGTTGAGAAAATGTCGCAGTGGCATCTGAATGCTCCTCTGTGTTTTGTTCCCTCTAAGGGGGGTGGTGATGCTGCCTGGGTGGTGATGCGCCTAGCAGAGCCTGCAGGGTCTAATCAAAAGGTGGTAGGTGGAAAGAATAATTAGAAATTTGACTCAGTATTTGGTTCCCAAATCCAGAGTCACCTTCTTTTGGGCCTATGAGTGTTCAACTGGGGATGTTTCATGGCATCATGGGCACAATTGTCTCCCTCCTAACAATGAATTACTCAGCAAGGTAAAACAGGAAAAAGATACCGGTTGTTCTGATTCACAAGGAAACAAGTTCCTATTTTAGCACCATACTAGCAGGAACCTGCAGGATGTTCTGCCAGAGGGGTATGGAGAATGAGAATAGGTACAGGTTAGTCAGCATTTCCTGGGTGTCTGATAATTCCTTCAAAATCTTAAAATCTGTAAGTAGGTTTATGTTGCACAATATGATGCAGAATCAAGAGATTAATCTTCATATAATTTATGTCACTGGAAAAGGGTATCTGAAGGGAAGCAAATTCCCATGGTCCTCCCTGCTCAGGTAACCAGGGTTTGTGCATGAGCTGTTGAGTATTTAATATACCTTTCCTATAAGAGAAATATCTGCCCCTACCTCCCACACCTGCAGGCAAAAGAGGCAGGTCCCACAGGGAATCATGGCCCAGGGCAGCTTTTCTAGTCCCCAAGCACTGGGGGCTTATGAAGGGCTGAGGCTGTGTCCTGGTTGTGCAGGGGTCCAGGGAAGCTCCATGAGATCAAGTTCCCCTCAGCTGCAGAGAGTGGGGCTGAAAGGCTGAAGGGACAACAAGCAAGGTCCGTCTGTGCTTGACATGTGGTTCTGGTTTCCTCCTGCAGTTTGGCATCTGCACCTTGTGAGTGGCTCTGCTTTTCACAGAGATGCAGCCAAAGTTTCAGCTCCTGCTGAAGGTGCTTGAAGCACTTAGGAGTTTCAATAGGACTTTAGGCTTCACTTAGCAACTAAAAGCCTTATTTGCAAGCCACAGAAGTATAATTGCCTATTCTTATCTGCTTTTCCAAGTCATCAAGTGTTTTCTCCCTCCTCTGAATCTTTCCATAATACTTCTTTGCTGATAAGGCTGTTTTGCATCTCTCACTTCTCTAAGTGCTGTAAGAATTCAGTGGCAGCTGAATATGCTTCTGCCAGCCTCACTCACTATCCCACTAAATGATCTGCCATGCCCAGAAAGATGCTTTTTTTTTGTGCTGCTTGGAAGTGTCAATTCAGAACTGAGTAAAACTTGTTCCTTCTCTCCTGCATTACCCCTGACTTCCCATGGTGGGAAGGAAGCTCCTTGGATCTTCCAAGACAGAGCCTCCACCTAGGGCTTTCAACAGCTATCACTCAAATAAGTCTGCTCAATTAAGGAGAAAAAGACAAAAGATTCTCTAAACAGTGCAAGCATTTTTTCTTTCTCTGAGAGTTAAGAAGACCATAAACTGCTTCTCCATTCAGCAGCTCCAGAGTGTATTTTTTCCCCTTGTCTGTACTCGTTATTTCTTCTCTGGGCTGTTGTGTGGCCAGGAGTGCCAGTGATGCACTTCTTAGAGCATACATTTCCTGTTTTCTCCTAAATCAGGACCATACTATTTTGAGCAGAGGACAAAGCAGAACAATGTGGCTTGGTCAGATGGCGGGAGATAACACAGTTCAGGGCAGCAGAGAACTGTGGGAAGGGAGAGGAATTACTTAGGCAGCACCAAAAGAGCAAAATGAAAGACATCTACTATCTAACTGAGTAATCCAGCATTAAAGATGTTGGTCTGTGTTCAGAAAAAGAAATCCAATATAGTCATATGTTGGTATTTCTTTTCCTGTTTCTGTGATGATGTCATTTTGGTAGTAAATAGCCTACAAATTGAGGTACAAATTTTAATAATTTGTTGCAATCTGCTGCCTACAGCCCTAAAAATTTTCAGAAAATATCCTCTTTAACAGAAATCTTGTGTGCTCTGCAATCTAAAAATGCATCTTGATGAATACAAAGACTAGTTTGTTCACAGTTACTCTCTTGATTTTTGAGGGCATGGTCATCACTATGCAGCTTTTAATGCTAAGAGAGCACTAAATGCAAAGCATGTGTTGAGATATGGAAAAAATAAATCACGAGGACTGGGTTATGTTAAAGGGCACAAAGCAAATGAGGCTGAGCATGGTGGAAAGGACAGGAGGAGCAGCACGCCCCATGGTGATGGGTGTTATTGGTGCCTGTTTGGTCATCCTGGAAAACTTCTCATGTGGTTTTGAAAGCTTTTCAAGAAAACTTGTTTCTGCTTTTTCTGGTTTTGGGAAGAAATGGTCAGCCCTTCTATACAGCCCGAGGTGGAAGAATGCATGAACTGGGATGGTGGTATCTAGTATCTTAAACAAATTATTCTAGTATCTTAAACAAATCCTTGGGATATCTGGGGATGTTCTACCCCAGTGTCAAGCTGCCTAAGCATCCAGGAAGGCTTTACTTGCAGCAACTTCAAAAGCACTTTCCCAGCCTATGAAGAGCTGTTCCATGTCTTCTGGTTCCCTTTTATGTTTGATACTTGCCAGAGAGCTCAGGTTGGGATTAATTCCCCTGTAAAAAAGGGAGAGTTTTGATGCAGCCTGTAGAAGATCTCGTGTATTTCAAAGCATTTGAAACAGGTTAACAAATACAGATAACAGCACCAAAGACAACATAATATTCTTCTGGTATAATGTACATTATTTAGTAGAGGAAGCAGATTTCATAAGACAGTCACATTTCTGAAGGAGAATACAAACCCCTGCAGCATTTTTCCACTGTTCCCACACCCTGAGTTCAGTTGATGGCTACAAGCAGCTCTGGCAGCCCAGGACAGGGTGCAAGGAGCTGAGCCAGCTCAGCCCTGGTCTGGGCCACTTATGGGGGACTGGTGACACTTGGTAAGCCTGAGGCTGACATTTTCTTGAAATGTCTTTTAAGTTCTTTGAAATACTGTTACACTGAAGAGTTTTTCATTATAATGCATTGACTTCTAGGAAGGAGGCATGAGCTGACATGGCTAAAACTTACTGTTTAACCTAGATCTGAAGTTCTGAATACTTACTGTTTATCTCTAGACCACCTCAGCAGCTTTAAGATGGCATCCAGCAGTGCAAGCTACAGATTGATTCAAAGCTGCTTTTGGAAAACAGATACTTTTGGATTAAAAATGCTTATGTGAGAAACTTGAATGTCATCCAGGAGAAAGACTCAGCCATGCCCTGCCACCTCATCTCCAGAAAGCAACTGCATATTAAAATGCTCATTAAATAAACATCCTGTTGTGGTGGTGAAGAAATGAAAGGCCTCATGGGGAAATGGTAGTGGACTGTGTAAACTAAGACCATCATGAAACAAACACATACACAGCAAGAATTCATGTTGCACAAGAAGTCTTCACTCTACTTGTATCAATTGCTGTGGTTTTGGCTTTGTAGCCTTGGCAAGCGTTCTAGCAAGGCACTTTCCTGCAGCTGTAGCTACAGGTGAGCCTGAATTAGTTCTGAGCACAGGGAGCATGCTGTGTTCCGGGACTGTGCTACTTCCCTGCTTTGCTGCAGGGACCTGCTAGCCCAGCTCCTGATGAATAGCCTCTCCTGGGGCACAGGTGGTTCTGTGGATCAGGAGCCACCAGAAGATCTGTGCAATTATTTTGCTGTTCCTATTTCCCCATGCATACACACATTTTCTTTTTCAAATCTTCCTTTCAAACATGTTGTCAGTGTGTATGATCCCAATCATATACTAAGGAGAGGAGAAAATTGCCTGCTGAGCAGCCTGGCGGAAGAATCTCACAGCTTAAGGTCTTCAACCTCCTCACTGGGGCAATGCAGATACCCAGATGACTTTGTAAGTTGCTTCCATCACTTTATTGCAGTCCTGACTGAGTAGAGCACAAAACGCTGTCATGATTAGGAGATAGGGAGACACAGCTGCCTCAAACACTAGCCCTAGCTTTAGCAAATCTTTCCTTACAATGAGCTTCTCTCACATGGGAAAGCTGTTAATTTATTATCAGGTAAGCTGCAAGCAAAGCAGAATATCGGTTTTCAGTATTTTGTTTGTTCTCATTTCTGTAACAGCCATTTCTGTACCTTTTCCTCTTCTGAGGTAAACAAATATTTTTTCCTGAATTAGAATGGGAGTGCTTAGACTGCAATAATAAGCAGACAGCATCAACCCTGTGATGTATCTCTGCTCTTTTATGAGAACTCCAGTGTTGACAACATATGACTTTTCATGACAGAAGGATTTTAGCGTTCAGGCACACAGACCTAAGCCAGCCATCCCTCCATCTCAGCAAGCCACAGCAGTAGCAAGGGTCACTGACCTCTACTCACTTTCTTTTTTTCCCCACTTAGATTATTACCTATTGATTAGCTCAAATTAACTGAATAGAAGGAAAAAAATGCTCCCTAGGCCAACTGCTTGGCAATAAATCTTCTATACAAAAAGGAAATGCCTGTCTCTTCAGTTTTAAGTGTTCATATTCTTAAGCTAACAAAGGGAGATTCATGGTATTCTTCCTCTGCAGCTATTCATTTGCCTCTGGGAAAGGTTTGGCTTCTGCACTTGCCAAGTTAATCAGTGAAAGAGAAAACACTGAACATTAATGTGCATTTAAATCCCAGGCACTCTATAGCCACAAGAAAAAGATATTTGAAAGATACATCCACCTGATCCCCACTCAACAGTAAGTGCCTCAGTTTAGAGAGAGAGAAGCAGAAGGGACTTATTCCATTTGAAGTTTCCTGACTGAGATACCAATAGGACAGGAAGAAAAATGGAGGAAATATGGTTAGGACCTGAGTTCCAGATTGTGAAAGTCCCAAAGGTATGAATTAATCCATTACCAAGTGTAATTAAGCAGTGAGTTGCCAGGGCAGCTGGTGAACAGGCAATTTGGGCATAGGCCCAGGGCTGGCCTTAGCACCAAGGGGGATGGCATTAAGCTGACCAACGCCTTTAAAATCCTACTTCACATTTCTTCCTGGGAAAAGCCTTCAGCAGCAGCATTTCACTTGGTGTCTGTATTTTTTCTCACCAGGAGACCCTGCAGTGTGTGCATCTCTGATGCTAAATGCTCTGCAGCCTCACATCAGGCATTTCAGGGTTCAGGAGGTGCTGGTGCAGTGTGGTGGCACCAGGAAAGGAGCAAGTGCTCCCTTATAAGCATCCTGTACCCAAACCCTGCTCCTTTCACCTCTGTTCCAGGTGGTTTCTGACAATAGCAGCAGACCCATAGGACAGTTAGTGCTGCATCCTCTTGCTAAACATTACAAAAACAAAAAAGGGTATTTTACTTTTTGCTTTCACATCTGGAAAGGGAGGAACCCTACAGAACTGATTTAGTCAGTCCCTAGAGTGAGAAAGTTGAACAGAAGCAGGAAATCAGCATTCCTGAAGCTTCCTCTTGTACCAGAAGCATCTCAGCTTCAGAGAGCTGGTATCTCCTCATCTGTGCTGGCAGGTACCAAAGAGCTGAACCAAAGCTCCCTAAATCCAAGGGAAACCTTGGAGAAAAGATGCTGAAGCTTCATTTGAACCCAGTGGCAAAGAGAACAGTTTTCACCTTGGCTTGAGAGGGGAACCAACCCTTGCAGAAATCCCATGACCTGAAGGGTTGTGCCTGCTTTTATTTTGCACAGAAAACAGTGTACTAATACAGTGAAGAAAAAAAAATCCACCCCAGCTTTACCCAGCCCAGATTGATGGGCTTTAACTTCACACTGTGTGACTGTTTCCATTTGAGTAAGTTGTACAAAACATGCAGGTAAATCAGCCAAATCTTGTGCATTTAATATGCTTTGCCTGATAATTGAAGCTAGGAGGAGCCTTCATGGGGGATGCTGGCTGGCTGTATTATACAGCAATACGCCAGGTGGGTGGTTTGTGTTCATTTCTTGCCTGGATTGTTTAGGATCCTGTGCCAGTAAGGAAAGAAATGGAAAATTACCATCTTGACCACAGTTTTTATGGAAATTGGAGTCTCCAAGCACCTCTGGAACTCTTCCTCTACTGCTCGATGCCACATCCAGAGATCACTGCTCAGTGTTCTTATTTAGCTATTTAGACCTGAGATTTTGGGGCTCCAATTTTCTCAAGTGTTGCATTTTGATAAGACACTCAAGCCCCTTAACTGTTTATTTGCTTTGAAAGTGTAGAGGTGCAAGTGCTGCATAACTGCATGTCTGAACTGCAGTATTTTCCCAGTACCTGCAGGCCAGCCTTTCAAGAAAGTCCCAGCACTGCTCAGAAACCTGCGGCTTTGCACAACATGGACAAATGTTCATTTCAGATCAGTTAGGTCATTCCTGTTTTGCTGCAGCACTTCCCCTGAAGAACTTCTCTGAGCACACAACCCTGCCGTGGTTGTCCATGTGTCCTATGCAGGTGGACTTATGCCACCCTGGGACAGCCAATTGTCCATTCCTGGGGCTGCTTGGGCTGCCTTGTGCCATGTCTTGCAGCAGCTCAGCTTCTTCAAGAGCCTCTGTGGAGAAATCCAGCTGAAACCTACCTGGCGCCCCAAACTGGCTGTACATAGTGGTCTTCCTCAGTCATGTTGCTTCCTTCAACCGAGGGGATTTTTCTGTAAAATGAAGGTGTCTGGACTTTTCCTCCAGTCAGTCACATTCCTCTATGTGTGTTATTCCTATTTTTCAGGCTGCTTGGAAAGGAACTTGGATTGCCTCTGGAGCCTCTTTAAGAAAGGATGCCACATTTGCTGTTTTCTATTCCCTTGTGGCAATGCGGTTTCAAAAAGCATGAAAATCAGTAATTTTGTATTTGAGCTCTTCTGACCTCCTGGGGAAGTGCCAGTTGGTGCATGCTCTTCAGATTTAATTCTTACCATTTCATTACCTGTTTTGACTGAAAACTAAATACTTTGGAGTGAGTTACTGTCAAACACACAGCCTCCTCCTTTTCTCATTTGCTGGTTGTTTTTGATTCTGCTGCCACTGTTTGCAAATACGCAACGATGCACTGCTCAAACCCTGCCTGTGACCCACTGAATCTCGGCATTGAAATGACTTTTGCCCCCTGTCTTGTCTTCCTTTGGTCAGAGCTGCATGAAAGGACAGAGTTTTGAAGTAAATGCATATTTTACCACTACTGTTTGAGTCTCATCTTCCTTAATTCCTCCCTTCCTTTGGTATGTGAGTCATCCCAGCAAACCTATGATGCCTTTAAATTAATCAAGCCTTTAACAGGAACAGACATGAGGAGCCATTAAAGGATGCCATTATTCAAAATCCAGGAAAATGCTAAGGTGCTACTTGATCTTTCCTCACCTTCTCAAACACATCCAAATCTCAGGCTTTGCCTCCTTAGCTCATGACAGGTGAGGTACAAATGAGCAGTTCCTGCTGCATCTGCTGGCCCCATTGCCTCAGTCTCAGGCACCATCAGAAGGGTTCAAATTAGATAGAGTTTCTGTGGTAAAGTCTTGCCTGCAGAGTTTGAGCTCTCTGGCCTCAAATCATCAGTGCTCTAGTAGACAGGCTTAGTTCTGGGACCATGAAAGAGTTCTGAACTTTTCATCAAAGGCTCTTTGTGAACTCAGTGAAGCATCATTTTAAATGTAGTTTTTGCATGGTGTCACCTGAACTTGTGAGTGTCCCTGTTTACTGCTTCTGTATCTTCACAGGTAGGCTAAAAACAACAGGTCCCGGGTAATGCACCTATGTGTAAGCCACAGTCAGAGATGAAGAAATACATGTGCAGAGTAACAGTCATATGTACATCATGCACAAAAATTACTTACAATTTCCACTCATTGTCAAGTCACTTTTATTAGCAGTGTGTCTTTTGCTAAGGAAAACGTGTTTGTTTGGCCAGTTTTTGTTTTTCTGTCCTGTACTCTTTCACAGAGAGTGAAGAAGAATTAAAGCACAACCTCTTAAGAAGAAAGCATACTCTAAGGGGTGTTAGAGGCTTGGAGGCTTCTGGAGCCAAGAGTCTACCATAGCAAAGGGAGATGCACTCTTCAAAAACTATTGGTCTTCCCACACATACAGACTGCTCTGATCTGGAGGACAGAAGATTGCTGACCCGAGCACTGAGCCCAGCATTTTAGGAGTGGGCTGATGTCACTGTTATCTGCTGGGTTTTCATATCACAGTGGAAATCATGTGGCCAGCTATCAGGCAGGAGGCAGGAGTTGAACATGCTGTCAGTGGCTTTTGGTGTGGTTTCAAGCAGGGGAAAAAAAAAAAAAAGGAAAAAATACAATAAAAAATCATGGCTGAAGCTCCAGACCCCAATGGAGTCACTCAACAATACCCATCAGTTCAGCAAGACGGCAGATTTACAACACCTTATTAGTTTCCTTTGTTCCATTGCCCAAGCCTTTCAGATGAAAATTCAAGGACTATCAAATTAGTTTTAAAGCTTTTCTTTTCCAGCCTCTCTGAAGTTCCATTATCAGTAGCTATTACATACTTGCCTTTGTATTTTGAAAAATAAAATCTAAATTGTAACTGTCCACAGAAAATCAAAGGCAATTGCTACTGCATTATTGCTCTTATTTCTCCTATTGAAGCCCAATTTGCAAAACCAACCCCTCCATCCACTTACTTGTGATGAATTTAAGTGCTATTTAGAATATATGCTAATGGCAGACTGTAATCTGAAATTATGTGTTTGAAAGCCCTGTGCCCATTTAGGTGTGCAGCTAATGCTAGCTCCAACTCTGACCCTGGGGAAATAGTGCCTGCATATTACAAGGAGATTGGTTTGTGCTTCCCAGTTCCTGCCAACTGAATTTTAATTTGACTTTGGATAGCAGATGAATGTAAGATTTGGATGTAGCTTCAGTTTCAAATATGAAGTGCCAGTTGTGTAGGCATCGAGCATGTTTTCCCCAGGTGAACACAGCCTTCATGAGTCTGCTCCAGCTGGGTGGGTCTCATAGTCCACAAGTAGTAAGCCAAGCTCAGATGAAACACTAAAATGAGGGGAAGCAGTCTGGTGCAGAAGACTGTGCCCTGCTGTTCAGAAGTTATTGATTCAACCCCTGGCTCTGCTGCCTCCACCTTCAGTAAACCTGAGTTGGCTTTTTAAACATGTGTCTCAGGAGGGAGAAAAGGTGAGTGACCTACACGCTGCCTGAGTTTGCACGTTAAATAACACATGCTGGTATAAGGCTTAGTAATAAAAAAGGGATTCAGCTATGTCTTTTATGCCTTAAATTCTGATTGTGACAATAGATACCAATATCTGAGAGCAAAAGAAGGAGTTCTTACAGCTAATCTGTTACAATGCCTCTGGTGCCTGTATATCTCTGTTATTATTAATTCACCTGTCTAGAGGGCATCTAGCCCTCCAGGAAACAAAAGACCTTCTGACATTTGAAAGTAAGACACAAGAAAGATACTGAATGTCTTTAATATCTCCAGTCTGCAAAGATTCCCCAGAGACAGGCAGGTAGAATCATAGAATAATAGAATCGTTAGTGTTGGAAAGGACCTTAAGATCATCCAGTTCCAATTCCCCTGCCATGGGTAGGGACACCTCACACTCAGCCATGCCACCCAAGGCTATGTCCAACCTGGCCTTGAACACTGCCAGGGATGGAGCATTCACAACTTCCCTGGGCAAC
>JAOEHX010070108.1:22764-34657 GCA_025448015.1 Bolborhynchus lineola | reverse complement strand
AATAAAAAAAAAAAAAAAAAAAAAAAAAAGTATTTGAAAACTAAGTCTGTCCTGACATCTCTAATGGACAATGCATGGCTATGAACAGTGCTGTACAATATTTGAGTTATGAAATGGTTGGGAATTTGTCAGTTGTATGAGTTCAAGTGCCGTGACAGACAGGGAATTAATCATACTGTGTAATCTTGCAAGCAGAGCAATTAGTTTGTTATTACATCATCATTACAGCTAACATTATGCTTTGCCTAAGGTGGACATCTCAACAAAATAAGACCTAGGATGGTATTCAACCTAATTTAGGCGTGGGGGAATCAGCTCAAAATTGAGACTCCTCAGTTTAGTTATGAGTGTCTAAAATGGCTCTATGTTTATGGAAATACAGAGTTAGGTCAGTGCCTGGGCTCGAAGACGTGAATTTCAGCATCTCAGTGCTTGCTCAGTGGTACCCTATCTTCCAGGTGCGTCCTGGTAGCAGGATCATGATTGGGATTTATAAAAAGCTTTTAAATAAGATGAAGGAAGCCTGCCTGACCAGGCTGGGGAGAAGAGCAGCTGTTGCTGTGGGCAAATTCAACATGAGTCACTCGGCAGCTAGCCCTTCAGATAGGTCATGTCTTCTGGGCAGCATAAAAGAAAAGTGCTGGATAAATCTGTCACTGAGAAAACAATTTTCATCCGTCTTCTGTCGAAGAGGCCTGCAAAAATCTCTGTGTAAATCTTTTCCTCCTGCATCAGTGGTGGTAGGCCCAGTTAACAGATCTAAGTACCTTAAAGGGGATTTTGAAGCCTCCTGAAGTTTCATGACTTACTGAGGCAAATCTGAGCTCATGCTTTTGACAAAGGCACTGTCCCAACTTCATAAATAATGCTAGGAGCTGCAGCATTGCCCAGGATTGCATGTGATGTCTTAAATATATCTTTATGGTGACTTAAGATGGCTTGGTGTCCTGACACTAACCTTCCATGCCACAGGAAGTCGCAGAGTTTAAGGGTACGAGGGGAGATCCTGGGGTCTGCACAGCACTGTCATCCATGTGGAGGATAGGTCACATTTGGAAAGGGACGGGTCAGCTCTCATGATGGGGATTCCTGTGACTGGGGCAAGGAGACTCAAGAAGACCATTTATATCACAGTGTCTATGCAGGCCAGCTATGACAGGTGGGAGAATACCCAATCACTCAAGTGCCCTTTTATACTTCTTTGATATAAATCCTTCTTTGACCCAAGTCCTAAACCTGTGCCACACGATATGTCCAATAAGAAAGACAAGGGAGGCTTGTGTTAGTGCTTGTGGTGCTCTGTGATGACTGCAGTGTTTCTATGAAGTTGATTGACCTTTTATTTAGAGTTTTGTTGTGTTCACAGGAGGCTGATGCGTGCACATGTGTTGGCTGTGTGTGTCATAACTTTAGACCAATCTCAAAACCTCAGACTGACTCCTGTCCAGCTAAGCTGCTTATGTTGAGCTAGAAAAATTCAGCAGGTGGGCAAGACTGATAATCCTTAGCACTTACTAATGAACAGGGATACCTCAAGGAGAGTTATTATCACTGAGAAGTATGACATATATGTATTTAATGTATTGTCAGATTCAGCTCTGAGTTTATCACTTCCTCCAGCATCTGAACTGCATTTTCTAGGTTGATCAGGTATTCACTACATCAGTTTTAGGAGAAAGAATTTTTTCTCATGGCTAACATACAAAGCGCTACTAAGCACAGGGAAGAAGGCTGGTAAGGTTATTGCTTGGGAATCTTGTTATTCCCAACCTTATGTCCCTTTTTGTTGCCTCTTTCTCAGAAAGTCTGGTTGAGTGCAGTCTTCCTATGATCTTTCACCTGCTACCTGGGCTGTATTTTTCACAGCAGCCATAGCACATGTATGCTGTGCTACATGCTGGCTATGGGTATCTTGGTTGCTTTCCCCATCATTCTATGGAGCTTCCAACTTGACCCACTATTGACACCCTAAAATTTTTGCCCAGCTTTTCAACGAAGTACATTTCAACTTCCCAACAACTTTCTAACCAGCCACATGCTTTGTCCATCTCCTTATTGAAATCACAGTGGACATTCCTAAGTATCAACAGCTCATTAAATATTTGCCCTAAAATGACCACAAGAAGTCCCTTTCTCTTTCCAAAAAAGTGTGGTATCTTCTTCCTTCTCTATTGCCTAATTAGGCAAAAAATAGTTGTATATTCAGGGCAGCGCTGTCTGAGGGCCTGAGTAATGGTCCCCATTTGAAATGAAGTCATTTATTTGAGAGTTATAGGCCTGGGTCCTGTTCAGAAGGTAGGCATTCACACCCATGTTCAGAGAATGTTAAACACACCATGACCACCAGGACAGTGTTTTTCAGGTACAGGTGTGAAAATAATAGAAATGATTTCAAAGTTTTGTCTATATTTAAGGAAACAGCCTTTTAGGACAACAGTACAGTGCAATATGTACATTTTTTCCCTGTCTTGCTATGTCAGCAAGGATTCTCCCTACAGGACAGACTTCTGCCATCTAAGCATGGGATTCTCATAACCCTTAAAATGCCTGTGAATATCCCAAAGGTCTCCACAGGAAATCCCTGTCCTTCTGTAACAACAGCTTATGTGGACATCAGCAGGCCAAGATCCCAGAAGAAACACAGGGAAATAAGCTGTTGTAAATGAGACGGTGGAACGACAAGAATAGAAAAAGCAGTGCTGTAATGCTGCTTTTCCTGCTGAAAATATCTTTTCTAAACATAGCCAGTATTAGTTTTTCAACACTGACACATCAATAGGTCTGCTTGTTATGAAAAAAAGTCTTAGATGTAATAGCACAACTCAGTGGAATATCTGTCATCTAAAGGGCAAAGCATTCTACGTAAATGTAGATTTTATTTCCCAGTATTATAACAGCCATTCTGAAGCTGAATCCACTTGCTTGGGAAGGTAGAGACCCATTACAAAGTGTTGCATGTAATAAGATCTCTCAAAAGCCAGGAAGAGCTGTTTTCTGGACGTGTCACTGAGTCTGTTAAACAGCATAGAATGGAAGACCAACACTGCAGTCAACTAAACTGCAGCTAAGCCGCACTTCTTGTAGAAATATCTGGTCTAGTTTAAACTTACGTATCTTTGGTGGTAGTAGCAAGAAGCGCAGGCAGCAAGAAAATACCATGATTTAATTTGTAAGATAGGACAGTGCATCCAAATCTGTTCCAGTGCAGGAGGAGATCCTCATGCTGCAGGGGATCCCTGGCTGGAATAGGTTACTGTTGCATGCTTCAAATGATGTATAAAATTATCTTCTTTCCAGGTAAAACAAAAGATGCCTGGGGTGGTAGCAATTGCTCAAACAGCAAAACATCCTCAGCATGGAACAAAGAATTGATCTGCATCAATTCTAGATGATGTAGAATCAGTGCTACAGGTCCCTCAGAGAAGTTCCTAAAACTCAGCTGCTGATGATGTGCATGATCTACCTTAGATCTGTAACAAGCCACCACCAGTTTAGGAAGGAGGCAGGGCCAGATACCAACACAGAAGAAATAGCTGATAATAGTGGGTACTGGGAGAAGAGGTAATGGATTTGGACACCCAAGATTCTGTGGCTTCTGCTGCCACGGAGTTCATCATGACTTCCTCTCTGTGACAGCAATAGCCCTACAAACTCAGCATCCCTGTCCAAGAGTCTCCATTTGGTAGAAATGGAGTGCATTTCTTTTGAGTAGCCTTTCCTGGTCCCATGCAGAATTGCAGTTGCTTGTGATGTGCTCCAGCCTCATGCCTCTGCCATAGCTTATGGACAACCATCCATAAAGCGTTCCCCAATGTTCAGTCCTCAAAGCAAATCCATGTTTGAGGTCTGTGTGGTTGAGATGCATAAAAGCTGCTCCCTTAAATCTCCTGTCTCACCTGTGAGCTGCTGAATTTCAGGCCAAATACTGATAAAGTGAAACTGTGAAGAATTCAGTAACCCCAGCAGGGCTGAAACCCACAGATTCCCACTGGCTGCAGACACACCAAGCAGGCAGTCAGGTTTTGGGCAAAAGTGTGACAATGTCCCATATCCATACACACAATAACAGGGAGAAATGAAGAGAATAGGGATGCCATAGGGAAGATGCTGCTGTATCCCCAGCCCTTGTCAGCTTCCCTCTCTGGGAGTTAACTGCCTTCTCTGCATCCACCTTCCCCTGTCACCACCCTGCAGCAACTCTCTGCTTATGCCATCTGCCTCACATACAAGTTGATGTGGAGGAGCCCATGAGGGTACCCAGTGTGATATACTGGCGGGTTCTAAGGGAGGGTTGAATGAATTTTGAGTGACCAGTGGGGACAAGTCCTTCTCCAAAACACGTGGCATTGACAAAATACTTTCCAAACTTCTTTTTTTTTTTTTTTTTCAGTGTGTTTCATAGCAACTGTTTGCATCAGGAGAGAGGAGTGGGGGGGCAAAATGTGAGTTTGTCACTGGTGCAAATCAATTGTTACTCTAAATTCAACATATCATGTAATATGATATGGTGCAGAACACCAGGGAAGAGCCACTAAACAGGGAGTGCCAGCAGGCAGGTATTTGTACCCCTGCCCTAGTAAGTACAGGGTATTACCCAAGCAGATTCACAGAATGTAGCAATGCTATAACTGAATCAACATCTCAGGGATGCTCAGACAGTGTGGATATGTGTAACAATGCAACCAATGATCTCCTGTAAGACTACAGCTGGACCTGGATACATCACATGCTGGGGCATGACATACTTCGTTGAGCAGCTGATTTCTACCTGTGGGTGTTTTGCAGTGAGTTTGGCCTCCCAAGTGGCAGAAAGATATTTCCTTTTCTTTTTTTCTTTTATAAGGTGGCTGTTCCCAACTACTGTGGGAACTATGTTTAATTATTCATTTCCTGAAGAAAAGCAATTCTCCTTCCCTTTCAAATATCTCCCTTTCCAATGCAATCAAATCTGTCCTTGTTCATTAGTGTTTGCCCTGCTTCTCCTTCTTATCCTTTTCTTTATTTTGAAAATATGTATTCCAGTCCTTCTTTTCCTAAGTGAGTATCCACGATTCTCTGTAGACTCTGGCTTTCTTCAAACTCATGTCTCAAACTCCTTCAGGTTTTTTTGCAGTGTCTACTGTGGATTGATTACAATTGGACTTTGTTTTCAAGGGCTAATTAACACAGATTTTTGTTGTTGCTGCTGTTCTTTTATGTTGGGAAATCAGTTTGTTCAAGTGAGAGGCTTCATTTCTTTGGGTTTAAGGAGCCAGGTAATGCCAGCAAGCAGCCCTACCGAGAATGATGGTGGGGACTATGATGTCCAAGTCACTCAGAGCATCATATCTGAAGACACTGACTTTAGTGCCAAAAATATCATAAGAAATTCACACCCATTCTTGTTTACTCTTCAGGACAGATCACTCAGTCATGCTGAACCAAGTGTTGGCTGTACCATGAAGCAGTCAATGAGTTGCCCTCAGTTCAAAGTAGTGCCTTTTTTGGAAGGTTCTTCTATACCAGTGCAATGGTTGCTTCACAGCTCAGCCCCATGGGCCCATGCCTGGCAGAGCAGAGGCTGGTGACTACACTTCAGGGCAGGATCTTCTGGCATCCACTCTGCCACTAAGTCAACTTCCCATAGATGTACATCCAAAACCAACAGGGAGCAGCACCATGCTGGTAGGGATCATGGTCCAGCATATCAGTTTGTGATTCTTCAACAGGGTTTCCAAGCTTGAGGTCATCTCTAGGCTCACACAGTCAAACAGCATCCAGACATGAGCTGGGTCTCTCAAGGATGCAGGGGTTAATGTGTGTCAAGCATGTGCCCTCCAAGCAAGCTTTAGGACTTTTGGCTTTATTTTATTTTTCCCTTTAGGGCTTCAGGTGCTGCAAAAAGCAATCCCAAAGATATTTACACAGCAGGGGTTACTGGTAATTCTTTGTGTTTACTATGGAAACAGTTCACCACTGTTCATTTCTTCTCTTCCAGGTAGGCTGCAAAGCCATGATGGTTTTCTTCCAGTACTGCGTCATGGCCAACTTCTTCTGGCTCCTGGTGGAGGGGCTGTATCTTCACACCCTGTTGGTCATCTCCTTCTTTTCAGAGAGGAAGTACTTTTGGTGGTACATCTTAATTGGCTGGGGTATGCATCTTCTCAAAACTGTGTCAAGGGATGATCCTGACAGGCATTTTTAACAGTAATTTAATACATACACCTTTAACCTTGCTGCCAAGGATTGTTAGTGCAACCAGGAGCAGCAAGATCAAGTGATGGCCAGGGAAGTTTAGCCTAATTCCATTAATCTAAATCTTCGAAGGCATTTAAGAATTTAATGTGCTAGGTTAATTGATGGCTGAGCACCTCAGTGTCTTTAAGGACTGAAACTTCTCCTCATCTTTATAGTCGTTTAGCCCTTTAATCCTGACTAGGATTCCAAAGTTGGTGTCATGCATTGATCTTAAATTGTAAGGGTGGATCCCAGCAAAGCAGGACTCCTGGAATGAACCAGCACTGCAGTTCATCACTCTCACTTCTACTGAATTCAGGCCAGCTAGCTATCCTGACATGTCATCACCTGTGTGCTAATGCTGGTAACCTTCTGCTTACTGATTTCTCCAGCTTTAAGTTAAGTCTAGACTCAAACACATAATAAAATAAAATTAAATTAAATTATAAATAGAATTACAATGGAGACATAATTAAACTCTTCATAAAGTAAGTCAGAGCTGGATTGCTAACTTAGGCAAAGTAATCCTACCCAATCAACTTTCTTTTCTTTCTCCAAAGAAGAAACAGAGACCTCTTTTCCCCTTTAAGCCATTAGCTGAAGATTTATGCAAGAAAAATGTCTTTCTATTGCATGCTCTCAATAGCTGAAACTGAGAAGTAATTAGAGCAGGGAAGAATCTTGAGAAGAGAAAATAAAATTGTGTCGTGTACAGGCGTATGCCTGGACTCGAGATTTGCTCAGTTAGCCATAGAGTAAGTTCCATTGAAAGTGACAGAAGTTATGCTTGGGTTCACACTGCAGAAGAGACACAATTCTCTGTGCTGTAAGCATAAAATGAGATGATGTTAGCAGGCTTTGTTTCAGATGCAGTTAATCAGTCAGACCTTCTTTAAACCTACTTTGTGCATAGTTACCCATTCTTTAAATACAGCAGAGCTGGCAGATTTTAAAGTGTATGAAGCTAATGATTTTAAATCAGAGGGAATATCTTGCTCTTGTAATGTATTCTGAGGTTGCTTGGATGAGGAAGGACAATTCAACTGAATGATAGATGCTTGAAGGATCTTCTGGCCTTTCAGTCATCAATCATTTGCAAGAGCATTGGTGATGGATCCAAAATGGATCTTGCAGGAATTAATAATTTGGATTCACTCCTTACAGTTCTGTTGTTATCATTGCACTCAGAAATCACTGATAATAAACAATATGCAATGCTGTGACTAACACAGAACATGTCCTTCATGGAGTATTTCCAGTTTAAATCTCATCAAAGACAAGAGGCAGAGAAAAGTGGCGTCACAAGGGTGGAACAAGACAACACTCGTCAGGCAGAAGATGATAGAGTGAGGAGTAGAGGCAGGATCATCTGGCCAACTACAAACATCTACATGTGAATCTGTCACTCCAGGCTTCCTTTATAGTCTTTGAAGATCCAGGCAATACAGTCAAGAGCATATTTCCTGTCCTAAAACAAACATCTAAGGTAACTCAGGTGCTCTGCATGTTAGAAGTACGTATTTCTTCCCACTAATGCTAAAGACAGCCTGTGCTGACTGGCTTAGATACAGGTGTCCAAACTGTAGATATCTAACCTGGTTCCTGTTCCTTGCATTTCGCCATCAGAAGATTCTTTTTATAGGCACTGCAACAGGAAGATGAATAAAGGAAAGGCAAATGTTGCTTGCTTGGTATATGAGAACTGAGAATGTGAAGCCTTCGCTGACTTTTCAGGGAAGGCATCACCTGAGTCAGTCAGGAGAGTTGGAGAGTTGGGAGAGAACAGCCCTGGAAAGTTGGATAATGATTTCTGACCATCTCTTCTCTTGTCAGGTGCCCCCTCTGTGTTCATCACTGCTTGGACAATTGTCAGGATTTACTTTTTTGATGTTGGGTAAGCCTGTGGACTCAATTATCTTTCTTTTATATTTCTTCCTTCCTTTCTTTATCTCTAAGGAAGGACAAGGAGTGCCCTGCCATTTTAGTAACCCAGCCATCCTTCCCTAACCTCAGTGGCAGTCAGACCTGGGAAACACTCCAAGGTCTTCCTGAAGACACATGGTTTATGTCAACTTGCTCAGCCTGTTTGTTCCCCAGTCCCTTGGTCAGGATATTTGCAGGGAATTTGTGAACAAGCGCTGATGGTAGCGTTTGGCCCTGTGATCCTGTGTATAATAAAGATACCAGCTGAGCAGCTGTCTCACGCTCATAGCAGAGCTTTGCATCCTACAGAACTGACCCTGTATATGCCCAGGCAGCAGACACTTAATAAATACTCCCATTAGCTCTTCCCAAAGAAAATGTCTAAAAACTACTTGAGTTTGTTTGTTTTTTTTTTTTTTCCCCAGGCAGATCTTAGGATCTATGCTTCATCCTCTTTAACCTAGTAGCAGCCTTCGGTATTTTATGTAAGAAGCAGATAGAATACAGCTAAGTAAATGAGGCAGATATCAGAGCTGTCCAAGGATATATGCAAGTATATAGGATCCAATCCTGCAATCCTCCTTCGTGCTCTTACTCAAATAGTCAAACTGTAGTAATTGAAAGGCTTTTGTGAGGAAACACTCCAGAGTTACAGAATCTGATGCTGATTATGTACTCACTGTGCATGCCCTTGCTTCTTGCATTTGCAGTATATGGTTAACTCCATTTTCTCCCTTGCATTCTTTCTCTCCAGATGTGTCCTGATTTCTCCTTATTTCAGTAAGAAAAGCAGCTCAGATTTCTCATTACATTTTTGATTTATAGTCATGCTAACACATTTCCTGAGGGCCACTGACTTCGTTTATGGTTTCATTCCATCTGCATAAAACCGACCTTATTTACTCTGTTAATAAATAGCCTCTACAATGAGATAGAGGCCAAAGGATTTCACCACTCTGGATACCAATTCTTCTTACCATATATTCCCACTCAGCTGCAGCAGTTCTTAATAAAAATACAGACTTTTTTGCATTTTCAGGAGGATTTAAAGCTCTACATTTTTGTGCCAAGTAAAACAAAGTGTGAATTTACAGGATATGCTAATACCTAACATTGATTTTTTTCCATACTTAAATTATCTACAGAGAGAAATTGCAAGAAATTAATCCAGATTAAATAAAATCTAATTATGTAAAATGGGTTAAACAACATTAAGCCTCTATTTAAACATTCTAACTTCAAATTAAAGTGACCATCTTATTTTTAAGATAAAGTGCATTAGAGATAATTAGGGCCACTTTAATTCTAAATGAATGGGCAACATGCACCTGAGAAAATACAAACATCTGTGTGTAAGCAATTCATTCTAATCTCCTTTTATAGCTACTGGAGATTTAGTCAGTGCAGTCCATGAAGCACAATTCTCATCACAAAATCGATGCCTAAAATAAGTCTCAAGAATTGTGCCCTAAAAATACATCTCTTCATCTATTACCTGTGCTTTCAGCATTTTGAATTAGGTAAGCTGAATGCAGGTGAAATTGTCTGCAGTAGATTCCACTAATCTGTTTCTAACATGAACACAGACCAATTTTCATCAATGATCTAAAAATGCACCTTCTGCCACTAGACTCTTGTAGGGTCTGCAGATAAATGTGTCCCAAGCAATTCTAGTTGTTTCCACATCATTCCTATTTTGTCCTTTCCTTGTTAGCTTTAGAATATACTCCAAGTGACCTAGGTGAGTGTTGTGGTTTGCAGACAATTCTCACTTCAGGATGAAATAAACCATACCCTGGATTCTATGGACTTTTATGACTCGATCCATAACTCATGCAGCTAGCCAGATTTAATTGGACTAAATTTGCCACAGGCTGCCTGTCATCTTTTTCAGAAGGGCATAGTTGGTTTTGTTTCTGATGGTGACAATTGCTCTGTGCTTAACAAAACCCCTGTCCATGATAGTGGATAGCATTGGAGGCCTCATGAATCTCTGATTTGTGTGGCATTTTGTTGTATCAGACCTCAGGGTTGGAGAAATTAAGTGAATTACCATCCTCCCTCATCTTCACACTGACATAACATCCTCCAGCCCATTCCATTACCAAGAGGAAAAGAGCTCACAGCATTATGTCTGGCGCACCTGCTAACTCCCATTACTCAGAGCCACTGCAAAGCCAGTCTTTAGCCCTTCCCAGTTCAGTTACATCAGATTTACTCCTCTTCACCTAACCTATCATAGCTACCTTCAGTATTTAGGGAACCAAGTATGGGGGATGGTTATATAGCTGCTTGCTTGCTTTGCTTGATGTTTTAAGTCTGGTTTTGTTTCTTTTCAGGTGCTGGGAGGAAATAGTGGAATCCCCATTCTGGTGGATCATTAAAACTCCTATTTTGGTGTCCATTTTGGTAAAGTATCAGCACATTCTGCTGGCTGCAAAGCCGTCTTTAATACTAAGTGTGGGGGGTGAAGAGGTGTTGGGAAGTGTTCTGTAAATGTCCAAGGGAAATGCATTGACAGATAAAAGCCCACTGTATATTGCATGTCTGGTTTAGGTTGATGAAATTCACCCTCCTGATAAACAATTTCAACCATGGGAAGAGTTTGAGTGAGTAGGCAACCAAGGTGGAGCTCCATCTCAGCTAGTTGCCTTGAGCAGTGGCCGTGGGTGTGTGTAGCCCGAAGAGGTTGAGGAACATGGTTAGAGATCCAGGAAATGCTCATCTTGTCTAATGAATCAGTGGATGTCTAAATTACATCAGATGAATTGTGCCATGAATGTTTTTATTGTCTGAACTGACCATATGCAGAGCCCAGTTGTTCAATTATAGGTGTCAACACTATAAAGTAAAATTGGGATGAGTCCTAACACAAATTTCTACGTAGATAAAAAGAATTTAGATGCATTCCCCAGATATTTGTCTTTTATTATGGCATCCAGCATGTAGCTGTGGTTTTGAAGTAAGTCCTTGAGAAGCTTGTCTAATGTCCAGATAAATACCAGAAGCACTTGACTTTTTAATTCTCTGGATATGATCAATTCTGCCCACAGAAACCATGACACTTCTGAGGAACTCAGAGTCCTTCCATCCTTGTTGAATATTACATGTTTCCTCTGTCAGGTATCAAGCCAAAACTTAAAGTAAAATGAACTTAAGTTAAACTTAGCTTTGAGTTTTCTTAAATAAATTCAAGTATGTGGGAAGGGAAGAAAAAGAATGCAACAAAAATCAAACCAAATATGTCTCTTTTAAACAGAAATCTTTTATTAGACATACATTTTTCTCATTCCAAGTACATTATGACCTTTACAGGAACACTTTTTTTCTGTAGTATTTGTCATACAGGGATCCCAAACTGAAACATTATGAATAATTCCATCTTACAATGTTCACCTCACTGAAAATAAATAAAATGCTTAGATGACACATCTCAAAATATTTATATTATCATAGAAAGCTATAGATAGCATTTTCCCTTTACCAAGATAATATTTTGGTCAAGAAATGCATGCTGTTCTCTTCAGCTTATGGTCAAGAAATCATTTCCTTGTTGCCAAACAAAATTTACTCAGAAATTTCTGACTATACTTCTGCAGATATCATATAAACCTCTCACAAAAGAAGGGAGTGATAACTGCTATCTGATGAAAAACAGGTTTCTTCAGGGAGGAATGCACGAGGATGATCAGGGGACTGGAGCACCTCCTGTATGAAGATAGGATGAGAAAGTTGGGGCTGTTCAGCCTGGAGA
>JAOEHX010070108.1:0-12441 GCA_025448015.1 Bolborhynchus lineola | reverse complement strand
ACCAGCCCCGGCCCGCAAGGGCGTCTCTATCCCCCTGCAACCATCCTCGTCCTGCAGTGTCTCCTGTACCACCCGATCCTGCAGTGCCTCCCCGTGCTCCCCCATCCTGCAGTGTCTTCTATGCCTTTCCCCCAGCCCCGAAGGGATTTTTCTGTCCCTTTCATCCTGCAGTGTTTCCCGTGGCCGCTCTGTCTTGCAATGTCTCCAGTGACCCATCAGCCCGCAGGAGCTTCTCTGCCCTCCATTCCTAAAGTGCCTCCAGTACACACACACCCCCACTCCCCCAAAGTCTTGGAGTGGCTTCTGTGTCCCGTCCATGTCCTGCCGTGTCTCTGCCGCCCCCCTGCAGTAGCTTCTATGCCCTGTGTCCCGCAGTGCCTCCTGTGCCCCCACTTCCTGCGAAGTGTCCTCGCTCCCCACTGCGCTCCAGTGCCTCCTGTACACCCCCGCAGTGCCTCCCACATACCCCCAACTCTTCCAGTGCCTCCCGTGCCTCCCCCCCAGCTATGCTTCCTGTGCTCCCCGATGCCTGCTCTGCCCCCCTCTCCCGTGCAGCAGCTCCAGTTCCGTGCACCCCTTGTGCTTTCCCTCCTGCCCTGGCAGTTATCTCCATCCTGAATTCTGGAGCCCGTTATCTCCATCACCGCAGGGCAGTGCCGGTGAGGTCCCCCACAGCGTTGGGTACCCTGTACTCCCCTCATAGCACCCTTGAAGCCACAGAGTTATCCCCACAGTCCCTCGCCTGTGCTTTCCATTTGAAAAACAGATAAATGTTGCTTTCCCTCCCTGCAGAAGGAGGGATTTACCCATCGGCTGAAGCTCATTGGGGGGTGTGCAAAGTGGGTGCTTCTCCCTGAGAAACCCAGAACCTCACCCTACCACCCCTCCCCACTCCCAGGGGTAGGACTGGGGTTTCGGGGTGCTGGGGGGTGCTCGGTGCGTCCCGTCGAGACCCGGCTGCATCCGCCCTCAGGTTTTGAGCAGGCTGCGAATTCCATGCAGCTTCTTCCACCTCCTGAAGCTCCAACGAGCCCCCCCCCCAAATGGAGAGGACCCCCCCCATTCTCCCTCCTCACGCCGCCAACCGCAGCGCGGTGCTCGGCCCCGCTCGCCGGCTCCCCGGTACCCGCTCCCATAACCGGTTTCGTAATTCGCTCGGGGAGCAGCCATGTTACAGCCGCGCTCCGGCCCCGCCGCTCCCCGCTGCCGCCGGCCCGGAGCTGCCCCCAGGGCCCGACACGTCCCATCGCCGGTGGGGACGGGGCCTCCGACCGCCCCGGAGGAGCAGAGCTCGGTGCTGGCTGCGCGGAGCCGACTCACGGCGTGGCTTTAAGCCAGCGTGGGGCTCGCACAGCCCCTGTGCGATACACACCCCCTTCTTCTTCCCTTGACCCCCCCCAAAGTTGCGGCCAGGTCTCGGAGCTGGAGCAGCGGAAGCTGAGCGTGAAAAACGGGGTGCAGGGGGAGTGATTTGTGCTCTTGGCTTTGAGTGAAGGTTGGCGAACGGGGTCCCGGTTGCTTCTGCAGTGCTTTTGGCGGGGTTTGGCTCTCGCCTGGCTGAAATTCACCGTTTCCTGCTCATCAAAGTGGTGCTGCCGTCACTGCTACTTCAGAAGCGTGGAAATACAAATATATGTATATATTGTTACCGAATAATTGCAGGTTTGCCTGACAGTTCACCCTGCAGCAGCCTTGGTGTCAGAGCTACAGTAGTGCCCGCCCTCCCAGTTCCCAGTAACTGAACTGAATTTACACCTGGGTGACAAAAACATCAGTAGCTGTTACTTACTTGTTACTTATTTAGTGCAAGCATCTCTTGGCATGGTTATTTGGCTTATATAGGTGTTATTTAAGAGTTGCTTTTCCCTTAAGCTGTAGGATTTTAAAGGTAATGGTGGGCATCTCTGCTCCCTTCAGCCCACCCCGGTGTGGTGGTGGTGTGATATTAATGCAAATAAATTTAGAGGGTTTAATGTGTAGATTTGTTCTATCAGCTTGTTGCATGTAGCTGGTTTGGCAGCAGGGGTGTGGTGTGTGAATTCCACTCTTTAAACAAAGTTAATCAGTCATCGGGTGGGTTTGTTGGGCAGCAGGAGCCGGACCCAGCAGAGCTTCCTGGTCGCTGCAGGTATGCAGGGAGTGCAGTTACACGTGCAGTCAGGTATGTTTGCAGCTGGTACGCATAGTGCTTGTTGGTATAATGAGAACTGCACCCTTCCATGTGCTGCATCCAGGCTGCTGAGATGCTTTTCTGTTATAAGAATCTGCTGAAAGAGCAGCAGGATGATGCCTTCCTTTCCTGGATCAGGAATGCAGCTGGGAATGCGCTATGGAAGGCATCATTGTGACTGTGGAAATGTAGCCTTACAGCTAGAAAAGCAGGTGAAATCCTTTGGCTGCCTGTGCACACACACCTGTTTCATTATCTGCTTTGTGTTTTGTTTTGTTTCCTCTCCATAGAACTTTTGGAGGGACACATGTTTTTGCAGGGGGCAGTGCCTTTGTTTCTGTATGTGCCTGGGTGAAGAGGAATGTGTGTCCTGGGTCCAGGTTTTCCTCAGGGGTTGTCTGTTCTGTTGAGCGATGGAAAAACTCCTCTTCAGAGTTCCTTTACTCTTGCCATGCAGGAAAATAGTTGGTATGTGGTAATGGTACCATAGAAGTGCGTGTTTCTCCTGAGTAACTACAATTGGATGTATGCTGGAGTTGTGAGGTCCCTGTGACCGGTAGCAGAGTGGTCCTGTCTTAGGCTGGGTGTAAGACCAGCATCTTCAGCATTCGCTGCAGTTGCTGGAGGGTTCATTCCATCTCCCCACTCTAAGTTAGCAAATTCAGCTCAGAGTGCTGATGTCTAAGAGTGAGGATGCTTTCCAACAAGGAAGACTCCATGACCTTGTAGCTGTAGATGCATTTTTCTCCCCTTCCCAATGAGTTGAAGAGGCTGTTATTTAAAATGTGATGTGTACCACTCGGGTGTAACGGAAACCAATCAGTTAAGTGTGAAATTGCATCTGAAGAGCATTAGTGACGAGAAGGGAGGAAAGTACTTGGTTTCCACAGAACCCACCGTTTAGATACACTGTCTTCAGTTTCTTCCCTACATTTGGTACTGTAGTTTCTATACTACCATAAATGCTCTTCTGCATCCCTCTGTGTTTGTACAGACAGGCCCAAGTTATCTGTAGTGAGCCTTATGCTTTTCATCAACGATTTTGAGACACTGTTCAGAAGGTTGGGGTGAAGACAGGTCTCTCTGAATAACTGTTTTGTGTCTCCTAAGTAGGAGGGTTGCCAAGCTGCTTGATTTACAAAATACGTCAGTGGAAGGCGGGAGGCTTGAATCAGATGGGAAACTGCTTACCTGTGAGTGCAAATGTGGGATGTGCTGGTGGGATGGATGCGTGGTGGGGATCTGCTGTGGTCCTGGTGGAGAATCACATGGTGGGATTGTCAGGTCCCTTTGCTTAGTGTGGGAAGGAGCTCGGTGATCCCGTGAGTCACATGAGAAGAGGGAAACTTGCACCTCTGCTTTATGCTCAGCTTGTGAAGTGTGGTGTTTGGATATTTATGGTGCAGCTTGAGGCAGCTCGAGGTAATAACTCAGTCCCTTTGTGCACACAGAGGCTTTTCTCCATGATGCCCAGTTTTTGCGGCAGTGAGGTGCACTTGGTTTGCCCCATGTAATAGAGAGCTGGAGGAATTCAGTGAAGAGGGAGAGGAGGAGCGGATGGTGGGCGTGTGTAGGTAGGCAGGCATGGAACTTGTTTATTGTTACAGTCCTTAGCGTGAGCATTAAACGCTCAAACTCTCAGCCCTGACAGTCTTTTCTAAATAGTGAGTTTGCTGAAAGATGTGTTTTGGCTGCAGCCTCTTGTCTAAACCTGGATACAGCTCAGGGTGGAAATCAATACTTCACGTCCCTGGCGCTTAGCGCAGCAATTACAGGCAGCTCTCAGTAGCATCACTGCAGCCGTGTGTCAGCACCCTCGTGTTTGGATTCTTGTTTGAATTAGAATGGCTTGAATTAATTGCAAGCAAAAGGTGAGCCCTTACCCTGTGGTCCAGGTCAGGCTGCAGCAGCAATGGGGTGCAGGCAGAGCATCGCAACAAGTGCTGCTGCAGCTTAGTGGCCCCTGTTCATGCTGGGTGCACCTCCGGGCTTTTGGGTTAGAGTCGTTGCTGAATCTACACCTTTATTTTCAGTAATTGAAGTAAAAGCAAGATCTATGGGGAAATGAGGAGTTTGGGTGTAAGGACTTGCCATGCTGAATCATAAAATCGCTGCCTGCTTTGAGTTGGAGGGGACCTTAAAGCTTATCCAGTTCCAACCCCCTGCCACGGGCAGGGACACCTTCCTCTAGAACAGGTTGCTCCAAGCCCGTCCAACCTAGTCTTGAACACTGCCAGGGATAGAACATTTACCACTGCTTTGGGCAGCCTGCTCAGGCGGTTGGTCCATTTAACCTGTTGGTTTTGCTTTAGTCTCCTCCCTGCGTTAAATGGAAAACACCTTAATTAATTAATGTTGGTAAAGTGCTTGAAGATGTAAACCACAGTCAATAGCTGAGTGTTATTAATAATATCTCCTTCGGCATTGGGCTTATCATGCTTTCTATTTCAGAGTGTCAGTGGTGCGCAGTGGTCGCTGTGTCCCAGTGTTGAGCTCTGGGGATGGTGGGGTTTGCATGGCCGCTGCTGAAGTTCGGCCGGGAACAGAGCAGGATCTGCACCCTGCTCTGGAAGCAAGGATTTCTCCTCCTTGCCGCCCTGTGATTGCAGGTGTGTGCAGCAGAAGGAAGATTGCAGTTGTGTCTTGGTGCTTGGTGAGACCAAAGGGCCGGGAGGACCTTTGTGACAGCCAAACCCAGGGTTTTTCTCTTTTTTCTCTTTGCTCTCTACTTTCACAGCTACAATGCGAAGACTTTGACTTTTGCCCAGGAGGCAGTCGGTTACCTCTGTGCTATTGCTATTTTGCGAGTGATCATCTCAGACTGTTGAAAATGTGCCTTTTTCATCTTTTCACAAATCTTCCCTGCTATTTGTTCTTCCAGAGCTTGAGAGCTGATACTGTAAAGGAACCTGAGGAATTCGGGTACTGTCAGGTGCTGGGAGTCTTGGTGTACTATTACTTTTCCTAACAATTTCCTACTTTATTTACCTCTATCCTGCATAGCTCCCAGAGTGAGGAGCAATTAGTTTCATGCTCTGAAACAATTGCATACACTGGGAAGTAAATCCATGCATGGCAATAGTCGCATGGTTGCTTTAGGTGCAAGGAACTAGCTGCAGACAGCACTTCATGTCCCCGTTAATACAGGAAAATCTGCATCTTAAAATGAAACCCTGTTTGATGCTGAGAGAGACACTGCAGCTGGGGGGCTCATTGACCAGCCGCTGAGGGCAAATGCCTTTCCTCAAGTGGTTCCTGCTCTTCTCCTTGCACCAAACAGGGCTGAAATTCCTTGCTATAAGTTAAGCGCTGAACCTCAGCACCAGCGTGACATAGATTAAAGCTTCAGTCTCCAGCTTATTAAAATTCAATTCTCATAATTTCTTGTTGACAGTGAAGCATGAGATAAGAGCTGTTGGTACTGACGCAGCGGCTTGTGGAACCGGAGTGCTTGTAACGTGGCACGGCGTGCGGAGCCAGGCTCCGCTTACCTCTGCGCGCAGACCCTGGGGGATCGGTCAATCAGGGACCTTGGTTTTAGGCTACATCCTCACCCATGGGATGGTGAAGGCTCAGGGAGTTACGCTTTACTGCTTCACAATCTGTTGCTGCTTTCTCTTGCTGTGTAATTTTGCTTGAGTCTTTATGGCTGATGCTTTCAGGTATTGAGATGAATTTTGTGGAAGTAACACGTCTGGAGGCTTTAAGCTATACAAATGCATATTTTGATGTTGGGAGCTGTGTTCTCGGTTAGGTGGAATGGATTTAGCTTTCTTAATTATCAGCAGAGCTGAGCTGTCTCACCCAGATACAGCGACTGAATAACTGCTTCCAAAAACATTGGCTGAATTCCTTTCCAGAGTCAGTTTGTTTGCAGGAGCTGCAAAGGGGAGGAAAAGCTCTTCCCAAACTTTTCCTTGTGCACCCCTGGCCCAGGAGGGTAACTGGAGGCTTGGGGAATATGAGGGTTTGGGGGTGCCTCTCTTGGGGTGAGAGGCTGAGTGATGGTGTCAGGCTGTGGACCAAGGGGACCTGAGATAGCAGAGGCAGTGTGGAAGGACAGAGCACCACTGGGTAAGGGCAACTTTGCAGAGGTATTGATCATGATTGAAGCAGCAGCTCCCAGGATCATCCTGATACCCCAGTGCCCCTCAGCTCTGTTCTGTGGCTTCAGTAATCTGATAAACTGGTTATTTCCCTGATGTTGTTAGTCTTGTCCTTCCCTGGCTCACTGCCTGTATGTGGTGCAGGCTGGCTGCTCCCAGCTGAGCCTCTGTGCAGGTGGCTTTTGAGGCAGGTTTCTGGTTTTTTGGTGTGTTGATGAAGTTTCTGTGTCTGAAACCACTTAATTGTGAAGACCTCAGGTTTGGAGTGCAGAAGATGAGCTGCAGCAGGGAGCTGCGTTTGGATGGAGCACCTGAGGAGAGATGGGCTCTTGTTAGGATTTTAGATGCCTGTGAGGTGTGAGGGCTGCAGTATGCAGGGCTGTGTTTGCCCTGAGATTTGGAAAACACTACTGAGTTTTCCTTTTCAGGTGTGTGGTCAGCTGCAGATTTCAAGTACATGCAGCACCACAAGCTACAGTTTGCTTTTGGATTGTTTGGACAATAGGAAAGGAGCCAAGATGCCCACAAAAGTATGAAGGAGAATGTGATGCTGTTGTAAAAGCATCGCGGATCTCCTGTAGGCACCCGTTAGACCTGGCATTTTGGGGAAGATCAACCTTACCATTGAAGAAGGAAGAGGGACTGAGTGATGCCCTGCTATGATTCTGTGGTTCTATAACTGCATCCTGGTCTTGGAGAGTCACCTGTGTCTCTTGCTTCCTTCCTGGAAGGAGTATCTCTTCTGAGGGCATCTGTAAATCCATTTCTCACCGTTCTCAGTCCTCATGGAGTCATTGTCCCTGGCATCTATTCGTGCTGCTCCTGCCTCTAAATCAGAATTTCACAGGTTTTACAGGCTGCACCCGGGAGCTGAACTTTTGGGGTTATCTGGTATGTCACAGCCTTTGCTGCTGCTGTCCCTGGGGATATGCTCCTCTCCTGCGCAATCTCTGCTTTATTGTCCCTCTTCTCTGGGTGGCATCTGGAGAAGAATCCCAAGCGTCTCCATCACCTCCTCTCTTGGGAGAATGTGCATCCTCCCTCACTGGGGAGTTCAGTGGCCTTTCTACAGAAAATAGCATGAACGGGGGGGGAGGAATAGTGTTTAGTCTGAATACGTATGATCTGTAGGATGTTAAGAGAGCAAGCGAAGCACAATGTTCTGCTGATACCTATCTCTGACTTCTTTTTGCAATGGCAATCAAACCTGGAGAGCTGACACTGCTATGAAGAAGTGTTTCTTTGCAGAGAAGATGAAATTGAGCTTGTGCCTCTGCAGCAGCAGATTGAGACCATTTAGACAATGTTTGAGGTTTGTAACCAAGAGCTGCTCCAACACTTGAGTCTCTGGTTTCATCTGCCTTTAAATTCTTGCCAAAACGTGGAATTTGCAGAAGTGGATCCGTCTTTCTGATGCTAACAACCTGCACTAGCCAGTATGTTGACTTGCCAACTAAGTCCCATGGCCACCTTGCAACTAGAGGATTTTCCAACAGTGAGTGCATGCAAGAGTGCGTGTCAGTGAAGCACACTTCTGCTCCAGCCTGCTGTTTAAGCAAACTGTCCATCCTCCTCCCCTAGAAATTACCTAGGAAAAATAGTGTGCAGTTACTGATGGCCTTTGCCAATGGCCTTTGCCAGTGCTGGATCTGTGCTGTAGAATCAGTGCGGTTGGAGAAGACCTTTAAGTCTAACTGTTCCCCCCTAACTGCCAAGTTCACCATTAAACTATATCACTGAGGGCCTCAGCTACACATTTCAGTCATGCAGCAGGTTAATTACTGTAAGGAGCAGCTTCTCTTGCTCCCTTTTAGCAGCAGGCTATCTTAAAATGATTAGTTTGGTGTTGTATTGTCATTCAGGTGTGTGCAAGAGCATTGCATGCCCTTTCAGGATGGGTTAAAAGGTCTTTGTAAGATTCTGCTTTCGTGCTTGGGCTGGTTGGAGCAGTCATAGAATCATAGAATAGTCAGGGTTGGAAAGGACCTCAAGACCATGCAATTCCAACCCTCCTGCCATGGGCAGGGACACCTCACACTAAACCATATCACCCAAGGCTCTGTCCATCCTGGCCTTGAACACCACCAGCGATGGAGCACTCACAACTTCCCTGGGCAACCCATTCCAGTGCCTCACCACCCTTACAGGAAAGAACTTCTTCCTCGTATCCAGTCTGAACTTCCCCTGTTTAAGTTTGAACCCGTTACCCCTCATCCTGTCACTACAGTCCCTAATGAGGAGTCCCTCCCAGCATCCCTATAGGCCCCTTCTCTGCCCTCTCTCCCATCACAAAGCAGTGTTTTTCCCAGGATATTTCTGATGGCTGTAAGATACTGCTGTGGGTTGAAATTTGCTGCAGGGTCACAAGCATGGGAAGTGTTTGCCTGTTTTCCAGGGAGATGTGCTGTGTTAGGGGTGGCAAGCAAAGCAAATTGATTTGAGGAACTTACTTTTGATGTCTTAACTTAGACGGTCTAGACACTCTCTGAAGCTGCAGGAGAGGGAAAAAGAACATCTTGGAAGTAACCTCTAGGACTGCTATTAAGGTTTTAGGGGATGCAGGAAAACGCATTTTGAATGTTGAATAACAGCTGCCCTCTGATGTGGAAGCTGCGAAGGCAGAGCATGTCCTGGCATGGCCACCACAGGCTGCTGTGTGGGGTCTGGGATAATGGTGCTACAGGAGAAGACCTTGTGGGACCCATTCTCAGCTCATCTTGCACATCTGCAGTGCTTCTTTGGGGTGTCTCCTCACCAAGGAGGAGCCAGAGCCCAGCTCCGAGGTACTCCTGAGCATCAGATGCTCCCTAGGAGCTGAACATCATTGTGTGGTTTCGAGTGACAGCAGCACATACACAAAACAGATACCTCCACCTGTGGTGGCAGAATACTTCCTCTGTGTACTTGGCATTGCTTGTTCTAGCTTTAAACACACCCAGTTACTTGTCTTTCTGTTTCTCTATTACTGCATTAATCTGCTTGGGCAAAAGCTGTTGTTTTATTCACCTGCAGGTTCTTAATGTTAATTCCCTGAACTTTTACATCCCTCCATAATGTGTCTGAGTTGTTAAATGGCTTTTCCCAAGTTGTCATGATTCTTTGCTGCCATTGTGATGGCTCAGGCAGCAGAAGGGGTGGGGACCATTTCAGGTGGAGATGCAGTGTGCTCATAGCAGCATGGGTCTGAGAAACCTATTTTTTTCAACCTATTTAGTAGAAAAAAGCTGTATTTAATGCCACGAAGGCATATTTTGGAGTGGTGTGTTGATATATAGGCAAAGATGCTGCAGGATTTGATAATCACGAAGTACCCAGGCAGCGGCTGTGTTGGCGTCAGGGTGCAGGGCCCTGAATGCTTTTGTACACGGATGCTTTTGGTTGGTTGTTGGAACGGGTGGGAGACGTGGTGGGGATGAGCCATGGGATGGTGGGGAGCTGAGTGGCATCATCTCCTGGGGGTGTCCTCTGCTTGGTGCCCAGTGCTGCCTGTCCTGGCTTAGGAGCTGCTGAATGAGCAGGCTTCAGAGGGAAAGAACAAGGTGAATGGGGCACACTGGAACGAGATTATGAGCTGCCACCTTGCCCGTGTGTTCGTGCTCATGTCATGGGGTGTCTTTGGTCCAGCCCTGGGACTGGAGCTCCCAGAAATTGCTTACAAGCTGCTCAGGTTGTGTAAAGGTCTGCCTGCTCCCCAGAGCAAGGCATGTGGACCCCGGGCACATCACTGGCAGCTGCTGAGGTTGCTTCAAGTGTGGCCCCAAATACAATTTATTGTTGCTTTCAGGCAAAGCAAAGCTTCAAAAAGTACTTTTGCCACCATTGCATAGAACCATTCAATGCTCTGCTCCTCAATGGATGTGCATCATTTCTAACACATCTTCTACACCCTGCTTATCACTGTGGTTTCTGAGTGCAGTCGTTAGGGACCAATGTGATTTTGGGGTGTAATTCCTCTGATAGGTGCATTTGCTCTGCAGCAGCAGAACATATTTGATTCAGCATTACGTGTATGGCAGGATTAATGGTTTGAATACCTTGCAGGTTCCTTAAAGGTTCTTTTCTATTTCCTTTGAATGAAGCCATATTAACTTAAGCTGAGGCTTATTTTATGCTGTTGTTGTTTGTTAACTGTAGTGCTTCCTGTGCTATCAGTGTTGGATTGCTGCATGTAAGAGTGTCTGTAGCCCCTGGAATCATAGAATGGTTTGGTTGGGAATGACCTTAAGATCATCCAGTTCCAGCCCCCTGCCATGGGCCGGGACACCTTCCACTAAACCATGCCACCAAGGCTTTGTCAAATCAGGTCTTGAAATAGCCTGAAGTTAAATCTGGATAAATAGTTGTGACTCTTTTATGTTAGTTTAGTTTGGATAGGAGGAGCATGTGTAAAAAGAAGCCATGAGAGCTCTGCCTGTTCATCAGTCTAACAAGAACATGGTACTGGCCATGGTAACGCAGGATTAAAAAGCCATCTGCAGATAAAGCATTAACTCCACTTGTTGCAGCATTGAACGATGCAGATGATATCAGATAAGCAGAGCTGGGTGGTGTGCCAGTGCGAGCCTGTCAGCACACTGTTCTTTCACCTCGTCACAAAGTTGAGTCAAACCTTGCTTTGCACTGTCACGTTTTCCAGTTGATGTGGATATTGCACAAGGAGGAATCAAGCAAATTCTCATTGATGAGAGACCCTTCTTGGATGGGCTTGGGATAGTATTTGGGGATAGACTTGCAAGGCTGCAGCTTCTTTCAGGGGCTTTATTAACGTGCTGTTAGACCTGGTTCTTTGACACATGGGATTCAGTGCTGCTGCTAAGGTTTAGTTCCCTTAACTTTGAAGGGTCATTTCCATTCCTTGTTGCCATCCTCACACCAGGAGGTGGTACCGTCTCTGTGAGTACCTGGGGGACCTGACCCAGGCCTTTGCCACAGAACGAGCCAAGAACATGAGGTTGAAAGTTCTGGTGAGGTATTTTGGCATCAGTGTGGTTGCAGCAACCTTCCCCTTGGTCAGGACATACATGAGGGCTTTGGCTGTTGGGTGATGCTTGCTGCAGGAGCTCATGGCCACTGTCATCTCTGGCTGAGTACTCAGTCCTCTGGAATATTCTGAGCTGGAGCAGTTGAGTTTTTGGCCACTCTTGGAAAAGGAAAATGATCGGAGCCTTGAAGACTTATTGTGATTTATGCCAGTTCCTTTTAGTTGCAGCTGCACATAAAGATTCCAAATTTGGGACATTTTGCTTCACTGCAGTTTTTGTGAGGTAGCTCTCATTTGCTAATTCCTTTTTGGTTGTTACTGCTGATGGATGTATAAGCTTATTCTGCAGCAATGTTTTGCATCTTTCCTGGACTTGAATCAGTGAATGAGTATTGATATCTCTGGGACAATCTGGCAAAGAGAGGGGAAGTAGAAAATCTGGAGTGATACTCTAGAGATAATTTTGTTCATGGTTTCTTTTGATATCAGTGGTCCAAGTCACTTATCAAACCAAGTATCTTGAATGAGAGGGGTGAGGTGGGTATTGCTGGCTCCGAGTAGATGACGTGAATGGAAGTAGTGGTGAAGATAACCGGTAGGAAATTATTAAACACACTCTGGCTCCTCTGGGGGTGTGTTCTCAATTGTCGTGGTTGAAGCCCAGCCCATCACTCAGAAACCATGCAGCTGTTTGCTCACTCCCCCCTTCCTCCCCCTGCTCCCGGAGGGGTGTGGGGGGAGAATTGAATTAATGTAACTCCCATGGGTTGAGATAAGAACAGTCCAGTAACTGAGGTATAGCAAAAACCACTGCTGCTGCCACCAATAATAATAATGGTAAGGGATGAAAATACAACCGCTCACCACCCGCCAACCGATACCCAGCCTGACCGAGCAGTGATCCAACCATTCCGGGTAGCTGCCCCCAGTTCATATCCTGGGCATGACTGCTGTGGTATGGAGTACCTCTTTGGTCAGTTTGGGTCAGGTGTCCTGGCTCTGCTTCCTCCCGGCTTCCCCTCCTCCCTGGCAGGACACGAGGCTCAGAAAGTCCTTGGTCAGAGTAAGTATTACTGAGGAGCAACTGAAACCATCGGTGTTATCAGTGCTGTTCCCAGGCCGAAAGTCAAAACCACAGCACTGCACCAGCTGCTAAGAAGGAGAAAAAGGAGTGCTGCTGCTGA